>DF360948.1:23358-36053 GCA_000787875.1 Solanum virginianum | reverse complement strand
AATATCTATATCTCTTTCATTCTATTCAAGCTTATGATAACACGTCAAGTCTTTTTTTATGATTTCAAGTCTTATGTTTTAGCCCCTATGTCATGTATATGCATTAATGTTTAAGTTGCAAACTATGATGATTTTACACTTATGTCGAGATTCTTAAAAGGGTGTTTAAAATGTAATGTTGCATTCTTGTTGGGGTGATTTGTTTATGATCACTCTTGCCATATACGCCTCGTTTACATTGGAGGATGAATGTTCTCAATGGGGAGATATTGAAATGATCCCAAAAGTGCCAAAAATGTGCCTCGAAAATGCCTGAAATTGGAATTTCCATATATCTCAAGATCCGTGCATTATTTTGGAAATTCGACTTTATATTCTTGTTCAGGAGGTCAAAATTAGGGGAAGAACGGTCTAACCTCGATTTAAGAGCCAACGATTAGCAATTTCATTTTTCATAATATTTCTTATCCAGAATCGATCCGCGACAGTGTCGTGATGCGTAGCTGTCGCGGACATGTATTAATTTTTCCTCCACAATAGGTCCACATCGCGGACTAGATGCAAACCTGTGTAGTTTGTTGCCAGTGATTTTTTATCTTGGTCCAAGGCTTTTTGGTCTTTTGCCTAAGTGTTCCCAAACGTGTTCTTAACTATACTCAGCCTTATTTCACCCTCATATCATTCTAAACATTCCTCAATACTCACCAAAACATTTAGCCAATTATTTACTCCCAAATTCAAGTCCCAAAATGCTCATCAGGATCTAAGGACTTCCACTCAAGCTTCAAGTCTCCATCTGTAATCATCACCAAGTTCATCTCCAAAGCTAAGGTATGTGGGTTTCTTTCATAGGTTCCTTTAACCCCTGATGCCCAAGCCTCGCTTTACCTTTTATTGCATGATTTAAAGTTAATTTACAAATGGGTCTTGCATACAATGAAATTCACTACACACTATGTTAAATCTATGTAAAGTTGTGACTGTTTTGCTATGTTTTGAGCAATAAATCTTGGATCTATTGTAGGATTTGATGAGGGGTTTTGATGTATATTGGTTGGGGTTGTTGGAAGGTGTTGATTGATGGTTTTATAATGGATTTTCTTGCATGATTTCATCTCAATATTTCATGGTTTTATACTAGCATTACACACCCTCCATATGATTGATAAAATGTTTGGATGTGGTTTTTTGAGGAATTGAAGGTCCAAAGCATGTCTTATGAGTTGAATGACTTTATGATGATGTAATGAATGTTCTTATGAGTTATGTTTTGAGGAGTGTCTATGTTATCATTGTCATGACCCAAGCTTAGGGCCTAGACATGACCAGCGAATGGGGCACACGAAGGAACCCTAAACAAATTTCATAGCATATCATTACACATTCTTGGTCACGAAAATAATATAAAACATCATAAGAAACATGAACAAGGGGAAATGGGACAAAGGGAGAAAGAGAGAAGTTAATATTGAAATAACATAGATGAGTCAAAGCTCAAACGTAATCATAACTTGTCCAGTAACACATCTAAACATAGATACTTAGTGGGGGCCAAGACAAAGCAACCAACCTTACCCTCACAGTCAAAATAGCAATAAAGAAGAAGGAATCAATACATAACCTAAGAGCATAAACCAACGTCCCCGGAATGGAGGACTCACCAATAAGCTTGAGTGAAACCGTACTAGCCTCATGGGTGGAGATTCTCAAGCGGGGCTTTGGTTCCTATATGGTCATGTCATATAGGCATAGAGTATGCATTAGTATGTTAGAATGTACTAAGTATGTGGGATGAATGCAACAAGAGATAGGAAATATAATCAAAATGCATAACAATAGGCAATAGGCATAATATAAAAATATGGCATGCATGGATAATTCTTGTAGTAAAACATGCTTGAAATTGTCCATTCTTTCAAAGATTACTTAACCAATTAAGATAAGATAATTAGCTTATCCAATTACCTTCTACTAGAGGGTAATAGATATTGTATGAGTTCATTACCCCAAATCATACATGAGGGTAAGGAGTACATCATAGTTCATAACCTCAAAAAGAGTACCATAACCTCATACATCATAGTTCATAACCTCATAAAAAGTAACATAACTTCATAAAGAGTAGCATAACCTCATAAAGAGTAGCATAACCTCATAGGGAGTACCATAACCTCATAAAGAGTACCATAACCTCATAGGGAGTAGCATAACCTCATAAGAGTAACATAACCTCATAGGGAGTAGCATAACCTCATAAAGAGTACCATAACCTCATAGGGAGTAGCATAATCTCATAAGAGTAGCATAACCTCATAGGGAGTAGCATAACCTTGTAAAGAGTAACATAACCATATAGGGAGTAGCATAACCTCATAAGGAGTAACATAACCTCATAAGGAGTACCATAACCTCATAAGGAGTAACATAACCTCACAGAGAGTAGCATAAACTCATAGGGAGTAGCATAACCTCATAAGGAGTAACATAACCTCATAAGGAGTACCATAACCTCATAAGGAGTAACATAACCTCACAGAGAGTAGCATAAACTCATAGGGAGTAGCATAACCTCATAAGGGCTAGCATAACCTCATAAGGAGTAGAATAACCTCATAAGGAGTAGATTGTATTTGTACATGAGGGTATGGTGTTCAACATAGATCATAACCCCTACATGTAGGAATTGCCCTTGCACTGGAGGATAAAGCATGTAACATAGTACATAACAAATCCTAGTAGGCTTTCACAATTGACAAGAGCATAAACCTTATCTTAAGAATCGAACAAGTCATCAACAATTCACAGGAACATAAGAATATGAGAGCCCAAAAATTTCCTTGCAATACCAAAGGTGCTTTACATGATTCAAACACATATATTCATTCCTTTCATCCTTATATAAATATCTTCCATTTTTATCATAATTTGGTCATCACATACATATATCATTTCATCATCATATAATCATGATAACATTATTCAACTCATAAAACATGCATTAGACCCACAATTCCTCAAGAAACCCTAGCTGGACATTTTATCAAATACTTGGCGGGTGTGTAATGGGGGTAAAAGACAATGCAATTTAGAGAAGAAATCAAGCAAGAAAATCCAATGTAAAACCATCAAACAACACCTTGTAACACCCTTAAGACATACACATCTAAACCCCTCATGAAATCCAACATTAGATCCATGATTTAGAGCTCAAAACATGTTAAAATAACCATACTTTCATGAACTAAAATCACTGTATAGTAAATTTCTCAATATACATGACCCACATACAAAATCAACTTTAAATAATTCAATATTAGTAAAAAGGAGGCTTACGCATCATGGGTGGATGGGCCCAATGATTCAACACCGCATACCATAGCTTTTGGAGAAACCTTGAAGAAGGCTTTAATGGGTTCTTGAATCTTGAGTGAAATCCTTGATGAAATCCTTAAGATTGGTCTTGAGTCTTAGCTTTGGAGAAGTTCTTGGTGAAGGTTGAAGATGGAGGCTTGAAGCTTGAAGAGAATCCTTAAGATTGGTCTTGAGTTTTGGAACTTGAATTTGGGAGTAAATATTTTGCTAAGTGTTTTGGTGAGTATTGGGCAATGTTTAGGATGATATGAGGGTGAAATAAGGCTAAGTATATGTATTTTCAAGTGTGGGAACCTTTAGGCCCAAGACTTAAAAGTCTTGGACCGAATTCAAGAGAAAATAATACCAAAACGGATTGCTCACTAGAATTGCATTTTCTGCACAAACAAGTTCCATGAAAATGAGTATAACTTGTTCATCCAAAATCAAAATAAGGTGAAACAAAGTGAGTTGGAAAGATAATTTAAAGTGCTTTAACTAGATAAGGCCGCCCAGTTCTTTGTGTGCTAAGAGATATGCGCCATCAAAGTTGACCCTCCAAAATCGCATTTTTGTGATTTTGATACGGTTGCTCTAAAATTCATGTTAGACCTATTTCCCATTTCATTTTACCCCCCAAACAAGGATATGAAGTTGGATTTTCAAAATAACATTTAGATATATGGAAATTATGATTCTAGGCACTTTCAAGGCACATTTTCGGATACTTTTTGGGGTCATTTCAATATCTTCCCCTTGGGAACATTCGTCAACGAATGTCAAAGAAATGTACAAGAGAAAAGTAATCATAAAGAGGTCAAACCCAACAAGAATGTAACAATACACTTTAAAACACCTTTTTCAAAACCTCGGCATAAGTGTAAAATCATCATAAACTTGCAAACTTAAACAAGAATGCCTATGAATGAGATAGAGTCTGAAACATAAGACATAGAATCATAGAAAGGACTTGACATGTCATCATAAGCTTGAATAGAATGAAAGAAATACGGATATTGCTCCTCCATGCCTACTCTGGCTTCCCAAGAGACACCTACGAATAGACGACTCTTCTAAAGGGCCATAATGAACACCATATCACCATTAATGAATCCCTCCACTGATCCATCCAACACCTCTACTAGGACCTCCTTCCAAGCCAACTTATCCTCCACTTCACCCACAACTTCAAAAGGTTCTATAACACTAAAGCCACAAACACATCCCATCCACCTAAAAGCATAAAGAACCGGGCGAACCATATCTACATCCATAGGCAAATCCCCAAACTTATGCAACCTTACCAACCTCCCCCTACACTCTGTCAGTAATCATAATCCTCAACTCAAGTGTCAACCTTAAATTCACCTACCCACTGGGTACCATAGCCACCATCTCCCCCTTGGGAGACAACCTCCACTCTATCGTTTTCTCACCCAAAACTTCCAACTCTAACATCAAGGTAGGGCTTTAAGACCCTATTTATGAGACCTATCGACATGGCCGGTGCATAAGTCAAACCATAAGACACCACCCCAAATTCAACATATCAGAAAGGCCATTCAAGAACTCATTGATCACCAGAAATAATCAATAAAAATGACTTAGGTTCAACATGTCTAACTTTTACAAGATGAAAATGCAATCCCCTAGAGATCAATTATACCTTAAAACTAGAAATGCACTTACCCCCTTCACTACCACTCAAATATGGACCCCACCATTAATGAAGACACAACATACATGAAACTAATCCAACCCATAAATGACATCAAAATCCACCATATCCAATTAAACAAGTCACGAGGAAAGACCAAATTCAATAAGAACATGGAACAACCTTATGGACTTTCTAACAACCAAATGTTATAATGAAAGAAATGATAAAACTCGGATTCATCAACATGAGAACCTTTAACTTACATTCCTTTGCCTTCACCTTCGAAGTGGCATGATCAACTAGAAGAGTAAAGAACATTTGCTAGGAGCCAAGCCTAGGGCCTAGACGTGACCAGCGAATGGGGAACCCGAAGGAACCCTAATTAAGCCTCATAGAATATCATTACACATCCTTAGTTGCGAAAGCAATATAAAAAATCATAAGAAATATGAACAAGGGGAAATGAGACTAAGGGAGAAAGAGAGAGTTTAATATTAAAATAACATAGATTAGTCAAAGCTCAAATGTAATACATAACTTGTCCAACAACATCTCTAAACATAGACACTTAGCAGGGGGCCATGACAAAGCAATCGGATTCACCCTCATAGTCAAAATAAGGTTAAAGAAGAAGAAATCAATACAGAACATAAGAAACATAGACCAACGTCCCTAGAATGGAGGACTCACTAATAAGCTTGAGTGAAACCGTACTAGTCACGTGGGTGGAGATGCTCAAGCGGTACTCCGGTTCCTATATGGTTATATCATGTAGGCGTAGAGTATGTGTTAGTGCATTGGAATGTATTAAGTCTGTGGTATGCAATGCAATAAGTGTTAGGTAATGTAATCAAAATGCATAACAATAGGCAATAGGCATAATATAATAATATGGCATGCATGGATAATGTTTTTAGTAAAACATGCTTTAAAATATCCATTCTTTCATAGCTTATTTAGCCGATTAAGATAACATAATTCGCTTATCCAATTATCTTATATTAGAGGTTGAGAGATATATTATGAGTTCATAACCCCAAATCATACACGAGGGTATGGAGTACATCATAGTTCATAACCTCATAAAGAGTAACATAACCTCATAGGGAGTAGCATAGCCTCACTAAGGAGTACTATAAGCTCATAGATAGTAGCATAACCTTATAGGGAGTAGCATAACCTCATAGTGAGTAGCATAACCTTATAAGGAGTAGCATAACCTTATAAAGAGTAGCATAACCTCATAGGGAGTAGATTGCCTTTGTATATGAGGGTAAGGTGTATAACATAGCTCATAACCTCTACATTTAGTAATTGGCCTTGCACTAGGGGGTAAAGTATGTATCATAGTTCATAGCCCCTCTTGGTAGGTTTTCATAATTGATAAGAGTATAAACCTTATCTTTAGAATCCAACAAGTCATCAACAATTCACAAGAACATAACAACATGAGAGCTCAATAATTCCCTTGCAATACCAAAGGTGTTTTACATGATTCAAACATATATATTCATTCCTTTCCTCCTTATATACATATCTTCCCTTCTTATCATCATTTGGTCATCATATACATATATCATTCCATCATTAATTCATCATTTTATAATCATTGTAGTATCATTCAACTCATAAAATCTGTATTGGACCCATAATTCTTCAAGAAACTCTAGCCGGATATTTTATCAAACACTTGGCGATGTGTAATAAGGGTAAAAAACCATCCAATTTACAAATAAAATCATTCAAGAAAATCCATTGTAAAACCATCAATCAACACCTTGCAACACTTTAAAGACATACACATCAAAACATCTCATCAAATCTAACATTAGATCCAAGATTGAGAGCTCAAAAAATGCTAAAATAACCATACTTTCATGAACTAAAATCAGTGTACAGTAAATTTCTCAATATACAAGACCCACTTGTAAAATCAACTTTAAATCATGCAATATTAGTAAAAAGGAGGCTTAGGCGCCATGGGTGGAAGGACCCAATGGTTCAACACCACATACCTTATCTTTTGGAGAAACCTTGAAGAAGGCTTTACTAGGGACTTGAAGCTTGAGCAATGTAAGGTAGATTATCTACTGGTCGAACTCCCTCTCAAAAACCTAATTAAACTATATATAGTATTTACAAAATAACCATAAAATTTACACAGAAAAGACAGTTGGCAAGATTGGTCTTGAGTTTTGGGACTTGAATTTGGGAGTAAATATTTGGCTACATGTTTTAGTGAGTATTAGGGAATGTTTTGGATGATATGAGAGTAAAATATGGTTAAGTATATGTATTTTCAAATGTGGAAACCCTTAGGTGATGACTTAAAAGTCTTTGACCGAAGTCAAGAGATAATAGGACCAAAATGGACTGCTCACTGGAATTGCATATTCTGCACAAATGAGTTCCACTAAAAAGGGCATAACTCCTTTATCCGAATTTGAAATGAGATGAAACCAAGAGTGTCGGAAAGCTAATTCAAAAAAATTTAATTTGATAGATCGTGGAACACCCAGTTCTTTGTGTGCTAAGAGATATGCCCTTTCAAATTTTACCCTTCTAAATCACGTTTTTGTGATTATCAAATTTTGATAGGGTTGCTCTTAAAATTAGGTTAGACCCATTTCCCACTCAATTTGACCTCCTAAATAGGAATATGAAGTCAAAATTTTGAAATAACAAATGAATTTTTAGATATATGGAAATTACGATTCTGGACACTTTCGAGGCACATTTTCTGGCACTTTTTGAGGTAGTTTCAATATCTCCCCCTTGGGAATATTCATCCCCGAAAGTCAAAGAAATGTACAAGAGAAGAGTAATCATAAAGAGATTAGCCCCAACAAGAATGCATTAATGCAATTTCAAACAACATTTTCAAAACCTCGGCATAATTGTAAAATCCTCTTAAACTTGGAAACTTAATCATGAATGTATATGAATGACATAGGGGCTGAAAAATAAGACTTGAAATCATCGTAAGAACTTAACATGTCATCATATGCTTGAACAATATGAAAGAAATATGTATATTGTTCCTCCATTCCCACTCTGACTTCTCGAGAGATACATATAAATAAACGACTCTTCCAAAGGGCCTTAATGAACATAATGATGTTCACGCTCCAATAAGAAAGCGATCATTATCAGTAATTAACCTAAATGAGGTTAGGGTTGAATTGACAGGGAATACTAGGCTTGACTACAAGACTTCACTACTAACTATTTCTAGTATTTATGACTACAATCTCTAAATTGGGGGAGGGGGTTTGTGATTTAAAACAAAATAAAATAAACACTAACTATAATTCAAGGAAATACTCAATTTTGGGGACAACACGAGAATTGTGTTCCCCATGGTTCGTCGACTCGATTACCCTAGATAACATAACTATAATTTGTAATTTGCATACAGGATGCTAACTTAGGTTCTTCCAACCCTCTTGTGAAGATGAAGGTCAAATTTCATCATGATGCTTGATTGGCCACCATGGCATGCCAACTTACCGTTACCACTAGTCCCAGCCAACTTCACCTTTGTTAGCTTTGGTTGATTAGATAAGAACACATCAATCAAATTTTGTCATCTACTTCCTTTTTTTTGTTCGTCAGTACCTTGGTCGGGATCGTGATAGTAGGCAGGGTTTGGTGTTGGCCACCATCAAATAAAAATAAAAATGAAGGAAAATAGATAATACATGTAAAACCCCAATCATAGAAATGCAAGAAACCTATATTTCAAGTAAACTACCCATGGTTCCCACAACCCCAAGTTGTGGGTGCTTAGCTACTCATGGCTAAAGCCAGACACATAGAAATGCAAGAAAACTATATTTCAAGTAAACTACCCATGGTTCCCACAACCCCAAGTTGTGGGTGCTTAGCTACTCATGGCTAAAGCCAGACACACAAAAATGCACATGATGGACATAGTTGACAATTTTACCAATACACAATGAAGAGAATAGGCACCACAAGTTGCAAACCCACAAGTATGATTGATCATGAATAAGTACAAGGTAAGATTTGCAAACCTCAAAATGGGTTTTCTAATATAGAATAATAAACTACCCTAAAAAACTAAGAGAAGATTCAAAATGTAAGGTAGATTATCTACTGGTCGAACTCCCTCTCAAAAACCTAATTAAACTATATATAGTATTTACAAAATAACCATAAA
The DNA here is from genome assembly GCA_000787875.1 of Solanum virginianum. Taxonomy (NCBI): domain Eukaryota; kingdom Viridiplantae; phylum Streptophyta; class Magnoliopsida; order Solanales; family Solanaceae; genus Solanum; species Solanum virginianum. The sequence continues at coordinate 26,859 of DF360948.1, read as the reverse complement.
ATTTACACAGAAAAGACAGTTGGCAGCTGATAAGTCTCGCTATTACGACTCATAGAATGACCTACCAGTTGCAGTCAGGGTCTCATATTAGGTTCTTGGCATCTTGGACTGAACTGGTATGACTCATAGGTATGAGTCATTGCTTGAGCTATAACTCGTATGTTTGTCTCATAGTCTTGGTCTTCAATTTTTGATCCAGCATTTTGGTTCTCTGATTCTTGATACAAGTCCACCAATATGAGTCATAGTGTAGATTACGACTCATAGGATGTCCTTGTAAGAGTGACCTTCACATACAGACATCATTTCATCATCATATAATCATTATTCAACTCACAAAACATGCATTGGACCCACAATTTGTAAAGAAACCCTAGCTGGATATTTTATTAAACACTTGGCGGGTGTGTAATATGGGTAAAAGACCATGCAATGTAGAGATGAAATCATGCAAGAAAATCCATTGTAAAACCATCAATCAACACCTTGCAACACCCTCAAGATATACACATCAAAAGCCCTCATCAAATCCAACATTAGATCCAAGATTTAGAGCTCAAAACATGCTAAATTAACCATACTTTCATAAACTAAAATCACTGCATAATATATTTCTCAATATACAAGACCCATATGTAAAATCAACTTTAAATCATGCAATATTAATATAAAGGAGGCTTAGGAACCATGGGTGGAAGGACCCAATAGTTCAACACCACATACCTTATCTTTTGGAGAAACCTTGAAGAAGGCTTTAATTGGGACTTGATGTTTGAGTGGAATCCTTATGATTGGTCTTGAGTTTTGAGACTTGAATTTGGGAGTAAATATTTTGCTAAGTCTTTTGGTGAGTATCAGGCCATGTTTAGGATGATATGAGGGTGAAATAAGGCTAAGTATATCTATTTTCAAGTGTGGGAACCCTTAGGCCCAAGACTCAAAAGTCTAGGACCAAAGTCAAGAGAAAATAGGACCAAAACGAACTGCTCACTGGAATTGCATTTTCTGCACAAATAAGTTTCACAAAAATGGGCATAACTCTTTCATCGGAACTCAAAATGAGATGAAACCAAGTGCGTTAGAAAGCTACTTCAAAGAGATTTGATTTGATAACTTGTGGGCCACCCAGTTGTTTGTGTGTTAAGAGATATGCCACTTTAAAGTTTACCCTCCAAAATTACATTTTTGCGATTTTTGGATTTTGATACGGTTGCTCTAAAATTTGGGTTAGACCTAGTTCCCACTTAATTTGACCCCTTAAACCAGAATATGAAGTCAGGTTTTTGAAATAACAAACTAACTTTTAGATATATGGAAATTACAATTCCGGGCACTTCCGAGGCACATTTTCAGGCACTTTTTGGGGTCAATTCAATATCTCCCCCTTGGAAACATTCATCCCCGAATGTCAAAGAAATGTACAAGAGAAAAGTAATAATAAAGAGCTCAGACCCAATAAGAATGCAACAATACACTTTAAAACACCATTTTCAAAACCTCGACATAAGTGTAAAATCATCATTAACTTGCCAACTTAAATATGAATGCATATGAATGACATATGGGCTGAAACATAAGACCTGGAATCATAAAAAAGACTTGACATGTCATCATTAGCTTGAAAAAGAAAGAAATATGGATATTGCTCCTCAATGCCCACTCCAGCTTCCCGAGAGATACATACAAATAGACGACTCTTCTAAAGGGCCTTAATGAACACCACATCCCCATTAATCAACCTCTCCACTCATCCATCCAACACCTTTACCAGGACCAGATTCATAGCCAACTTATCCTCAACCTCACCCCATAACTTCAAAGAGATCTATAACACTAGAGTTACCAACACATCCAATCCACCTAGAAGCATAAAGAGCCAGGCGAACCATATCTACATCCATAGGCAAATCCCCAAACATATGCAACCTTACCAACCTCCCCTACACTCTATAAGGAATCATAATCCTCAACTCAAGTGTCAACCTTAAATTAACCTAACCTACTTGGTACCATAGCCACCATCTCCCCCTTGGGAGACAACCTCCACTCTACCGTCTTCTCTCCCAAAACTTCCAACTCTAATAAGGCAGAATTAAGGCCTTGCTTAAACTAGACCACCTTGACCAAAGAAGATTTAGAACCACCAAAAACACTATGCCACTATTCTCTACTTCCCTCCACCTACTTCCAATCTAACCAACCGATGGATCCAACTAGTCTCCTTCTTGCCACCACTATCCACACATGCTAGGCTAGCTAATCAATACCTCATCACTAGAGATCACCACAAACATATCAAGGTAGGGTTTTTAGACCCTATTCATGAGACCTATAGACATGACTAGTGTATAAGACAAACAACAAGACACCACCCCAAATTTGTAAAATTGAAAAGGACATTCAAGAACTCACTGATCACCGTAAACAACTCAATAGAAATATCTTAGGTTCAACACCCCTAACTCTTACAAGATGAAAATGTAATCCCTTACAGATCAATTGTACCTTAAAACAAGAAATGGACTTACCTGTTTCACTACAACTCAAGGATGGGCTCCACCATCAATGAAGACACAACAGAAATGCAACTAATCAAACCTAAGAATGACATCAAAATCCACCACATCAAACTCAATAAGTCTCAAGGAATGACCTAATGCAATAAGAACACGAAATGACACTTATGGACTTTCTGGCAATAAAAAGTAATAATTAAAGAAATAGTAAAATTTGGATCCATCAACATCAAAACCTTCAACTTACCTTGGGTCATGGGCCATCCAGTTCTTTGTGTGCTAAGACATATTCCCCTTCAAAGTTGACCCTCCAAAATTGCATTTTTTCAATTTTTTAAATTTTGATATGGTTGCTCTAAAATTTGGGTTAGGCCCATTTCCCACTCAATTTGACCCCCTAAACTTGAATATGAAGTCAAATGTTGAAACAGTGAATGGATTTTTAGATATATGGAAATTATGATTTCGGGCACTTCTGAGGCACAATTTCAAGAACTTTCTAGGATCGTTTCAATTATAAGATGACCACCTTGGTGGCGGGTATTATGTCCATTAACCATTGTTTAGGAGTTAATGCCTTGACCACCGAATTAGAGGGTGTGATATCCATTAACCGGTAAGGGGTTGATACCTTGACCACCTAAATAGGAGGCTGTGATGTCCATTAACTGGCAACGGATTGATACCTTAGCTAGCTAAATAGAGGGTGGAATGTTAATTAACCATTGTTGAGGGGTTGATACCTTGGCCACCTTGATAAAGGGTGTGATGTTCATCTACCGATTAAGGGGTATATACCTTGATCACCCTCCAAGGGGGTACCAAACTTTGGATTCTAAGCACTAGTTGGTTGGCCTATGATGATGGTCTCCTTATACTTATGTATTATGATTTATTTAAGCATAATTTCACTTTAAGCATCATTTATGAATGTCATATCATTACAATGCTATCCATGAGAGATACATACAAATAGACGACTCTT
>DF360948.1:0-20367 GCA_000787875.1 Solanum virginianum | reverse complement strand
TTATCCCATCTATTGAAACACCATTATTTATGGTGTCACCATTTTCTGTCATCCCAGTTTAAACGCCCCAAAAATTTGCTTCGAAAATGCTCAAAATTGTAAATTACATAAATATCAAAATCTGTGTATGATAATGAATATTCAACTTCATATTCTCGATCAGGGGGTAAAATTTAATGGGACATAGGTATAACATAGATTTTAGAGGACCCACAGAAAAATATAATTTTCACTAATTTTTCAAAAAACAATGGTTGTACACGTTTGGTCTGCAACACAGACCCATCCAGCACCAGTGTTGGTTTTTCCTTGTTTTTTGTTTCTGCTTAAGGGCATTAGGGTCATGGCCCTATGCCTATTTACACATGAAATCTCCCATATATAGCCATTTTTCCAACTCTATATCACTCAAAAACCTTCTCTAAAATCTCTTCAAGACTTTATCAAAATTCTCATCCAAAGCCAAGGATTTCAAGCTCACATTGGATCTTAACAAATAAATCCAAGCTTCAAGCCTCTTTCAAAGTTTACATCAAGGAATTCCCAAATTTAGGTATGTGGGTTTTATCCATTGGGTCCTTTCACCCATGAAGCCCAATCTTTCTTTTCATGAAAATTACATATTTTCAAACTTAGGTATCTCTTTTTATGAATTATGAGCATGAATTAGGTTAGGGTTTTATGAAATATTGATTGATTATGCATGAATCTATTTCAAACTTATACCATTATTTGATTATATCCATTGAGACTAAGTATGTTTTGTGCTATAAAACTATGATCTATTAGGAGTTTTGATAATGGATTTCAAGGTACCCTACATGAGGGTTTCAATACATGTTAGGGGGTTGATTTGCATTATGTTTCTCATCTTATTTCACTCTCAAATTGCATAATTTTGAACTAGTATCATGAACCCACCAAATATTTGATAAAATGTCAAGTCAAGGATTCTCAAGTTATTGATGATCTACTTCATGATTTACAAGTCAAGATACTATATGATGATTAAGGGCTTTCAAGTATGTATTGAATCCATAAAAATTATCTATGAAAATGCTCCTAACAAGAAGTTTGCCAATGATAGGGTGACCAACAAAAAATTCAAAGGTGATAATAGGGGAATGACGAATCCTAGATGCCCAAGGTGTAAGCTAAGCCCTATTTCAAGGTTTTTACCTCTTGTGAGCCATTTATGTTAAAGCAAGAGTTTATGTATGATTATGATCTACTATCATGTTTTAAGTTTAGCTATGTAATAGAGATCAACCATGTTTCAAGAGCTACTCATGTCATGGTTCATGTTTCTTACAAGTTATACAAGCTATGATTATTTTCAAGTATTCCGCGAGATTTGACTTAGCACCAATTGAGGCTTAAGATGGGGGCTCAAGTTAAGGAGTCCTTACATAAAGTCTTTAGTCTCTAAACGATGTGCGACCATAGGATTATGATTATTACCCTTGCTATACTAGTGGATCCATCTAGTTATGTTATCATGTTTGGTTTGCCTTGGCTAGTAGACCACACCTAGCTGGGGGTGTCATGCCTGTTCTACCTTGTTAAGGGGGCATCATACCTTGGATTCGAAGTTATAGCTACTTTGTCTATGTTGGTTGAGGTTGCTTCCAACATATTTGTACAATATATATACTACGCAATTTGAATGATTTACAAGTGTGTTTTACTTCAACCATTAGTCATACATCCCATGTTGAGATTATACTTGTCTGTTGCTTATGATTATGCATTTTGACTATATTGGCTTATGTGTTGTTGCATTGCATCCTACATACTTGGTACACTCAAATAGACTAAATCTTATTCTATGTCTACATGATATTACCATATAGGGATAGGAGTACCACTTGATCATCCTTCTCGTGGCTAGTTGATAATTTGAAGATAAGCTTTGGGGAGTCCTCATGTCCAAGGACACTATCTACCTTATTCTTACTATTTTGAGACTTCTTTATGTTGAACACTTGTTATTATGAGGGAGAGCCCGCAGAGTGTCTTGGCCCCCACTCCAACCCATGTTAGGGGTGTTGTTGGAAATTTTGATTTACTTATGCTATGTGCTTGACTCTTTTATGCTTTGATGGTTAACAAAGACTTACCTTAGTCCTGCTTAACTTTTTATTACAACACTTGTTTTTGTTTACTTTGCTACCGCGCTCCAAGGATGTGTGAGTGATATGCTAAGAGGCTTGTTTGGGTCCCTTCAACTTCCCATTCCCATGTCATATCTAGGCCCTAAGCTTGGTTCATGACAAACTTAGTATCAAAGCACTAGGTTGTTAATGATCCATAGAATCCACCATACCATATTGATTAGAGTCTTATTCATGGTTGTGAAGTGCGCCACAACTATGAATGGGAGGCTATGAGGCGTTTTAGGAAATGTTTCACTTCTTCATGGGTTATATCATGCTTTAGATATAAGTACAAGGCTTCCACTAACAAATGCTATTTGCTCTTCTAGATCATGCCGATTCCAAGAGAGAGACTAAGGAGAGCCCATACACCTAAGGAGCCTCTCCTGCTCTTGTAGATCCTCAAGGAAGAGAGGTACCCCAAGATGAGTTTCAAGATTCTATTGCAATGTTGACTTATGCTATGACTAACCAAATCAACTAAGGGGCTGAAGCCCCTTATGTTTCCACTCTAGCTTCTCGAGTGAGGGATTTCACAAGAATGAACCCACCGGAGTTCCATGGATCAAAGATGGATGAGGATCCCCAAGAGTTCATAGATAAGGTGTACAAGGAGTTATCCATCATAGGAGCCAATTCAAAGGCAAAGACGGAGTTGTCGGCCAACCAACTCAAAGGGGTGGCTCAAATTTGGTTTACACAATGGAAGTTTGAGAAGGGGAATGATGATGCTATCCCTAAGAAGAGCTCAAAGCTTCATTCCTAGACCGGTTCTTTTCTGTCAATCTAAGGGAGACTAGGATATGATGTTTATGAACCTTCATTAAGGTTCCATGAGTGTGAGGGAGTATGCCCTCAAGTTCAACAAACTCTCCAAGTATGTTCCACAATTAGTTGCCGAACCTAGATCAAGGATGAACAAATTTGTATCGAGAGTGTCCGACTTGGTTAATGAGGAGTTTCAAAATGCTATTCTAGTGATTGATATGGATTTTTCCCACCTCATGACATATGTTCAGCAATTGGAGGGGAAAAGCTTAGAAAAAGAAGAAGTGGTAACTCTAAGAGAGCTCGTTTTGAAGGTAGTTTCCAAGGTTCCAAGGGTGGGAAGTTTCCTCAAGGCTATAAGTTCCAAGGCCAAGGTTTTTCCAATGCTCCTAACAAGAAGTTTGCCAATGATAGGGTGACCAACAAAAAATTCAAAGGTGATAATAGGGGAATGACGAATCCTAGATGCCCAAGGTGTGAAAGAAATCATAGTGGTCCATTTTTGAGGAATTCTAATACTTGCTTTAGTTATGATGAAATGGGTCACATGCTTATTGATTGTCCTCGTGCTCAAAACAAAGGTAGAGCTTGTTGTCCATAATGCAAAGGTGCAAATGCAGGTCAAAAGGGGAAAGAAGGCCAACAAAGGGGGTGCTCCAAGGAAAAATAGATTATATACTCTTCGAGGGAGACATGGGGTGGATGAGCTGTCGGATGTCATCACTGGTATATTAAAGGTTTTAATTTTGATGTCTATGGATTGATTGAACTGGGTTCCACTCTTTCTGTCATTACTCCTTTTATCGCCAAAAACCATTATGTTAGTCCCGAATTATTGTGTGAACCTTATGAAGTGTCAACCCCCATTGGTGAGTCTATTGTTGCTAAAAGAGTCTATAGAAATTGTCTCATGTTCATATTGCATAAACTCTAGCCTTGTGATCTGGTTGACCTAGATATGGTGGATTTATATGTCATTATTGGGATGGATAGGTTGTATGTATACTATGCTTCTATTGATTGTAGAACCCGCAAGGTTAAATTCCAATTCCATAATGGGCCCATCCTTGAGTGGGAAATTCATAATGTGGTAGTCAAGGAAAGATTTATTTCTTGTCTCAAAACCCAAAAGTTGATTTCTAAGGGTTGTCTTTATCATCTTATGAGGGTTAGGGATGTGGAGTCCAAAGTCCTTCCTATTGAGTCAATTTCGGTGGTTAATGAGTTTCTTGATGTCTTTCCTAATGAGCTTCCCGGTATTCCTCCCCGAAAGGAAAATTGACTTTGGCATAGACCTCTTTCCCGATACTCAACCTATTTCTATTCCCCCTTACCATATGGCCTCGAAGAACTTGAAGGAGTTGAAGGAACAATTGAGGGATTTGTTGGAAAAGGGTTTCATTAGGCCTAATAAGTCACCTTGGGGTGCACCGATGTTATTTGTGAAAAAAAGGATGATTCTCTTAGAATGTGCATTGATTACCGGCAACTAAATAGAGACCCGATAAAGAACAAGTACCCTCTACCTAGGATTGATGACCTTTTTGATCAACTTCAAGGGACTAGTCACTTCTCTATGATTGATCTTTGGTATGGGTATCACTAAGTGAAAGTGAGGGAGTGTGATATTCCCAAGATTACTTTCTGGACTAGGTATGGGCACTTTGAGTTTGTGGTTATGTCCTTTGGGTTGACTGATGCACCGGTTATATTTATGGATCTCATGAATAGGGTCTTTAAACCCTACCTTGACATGTTTGCAGTTTTATTTATTGATGATATCTTGATTTACTCCAATAGTGAGGAGGAGAATGTGAATCACTTGAGGGTGACGCTACAAATCTTAAGGGAGGAGAAGTTGTATGTAAAAAATGAAAAATGTGAGTGTTTGTTGAAAGATGTTGCTTTACTAAGCCATATGGTGTAAGGTGATGGCATTAAGGTGGATCCAAAGAATATGGAGGTGATTAGAAATAGTCCTAGACCTTTGACTCCATTGGAAATTAGAAGTCTCTTGGGTTTGGCAGGTTATTACTGGAGGTTTTAAGTAGTTTCTCTTCTATTGCATCTCCTATGACAAATTTGACACGAAAGAAGGCAAAATTTACGTGGATTGATGAATGTGAAAAGAATTTCCAAATCTTGAAAGATAAGCTTGTCTCCACTCCTATATTAGCTCTACCGGAAGGGTTAGAAGGATTTGTTGTATATTGTGATGCCTAAAGATTTGGTTTAGGGTGTGTTTTGATGCAAAATGGTAAGGTGATAGCATATGCCTCTATGCAACTTAAGGTGTATGAGAAGAATTATCCCACCCATTATCTTGAATTGGTAACCATGGTATTTCCTTTGAAAATATGGTGTCACTACTTGTATAGGGTTCATGTTGATGTATTTAACGACCACAAAAGTCTCCAATATGTGCTTAACCAAAAAGATCTTAACTTGAGACAATGAATGTGGTTAGAGCTCCTTAAAGATTATGATATGAGTATGCATTATCACACCGGCAAAACTAATATTGTGGCCAATGCTCTACGTAGGGTGTCGATGGGTAGTCTAGCCTATGTTGATGAGGGTAGGAAAGAGGTGGCCAGAGAGGTTTACCGTTTGGCAAGATTGGGGTTAGGTTTAATGAAGTTTATAATGATGGTGTAGTGGTTGTTGATTGTTCTAAATCTTCTTTAGTTGAGGAGTTAAAGACAGAATAAGATCTTGACCCCGCATTGTTAGAGTTGAAGGCCTTCGTTAAAGATGGTAAAGTAGAGGTTTTCTCCTAAGGGGGAGATAGTACCCTTAGGTACCAAGGTAGATTGTGCGTACCAAATATTGATGATTTGAAAGAATTAATCTTGATGGAGGCCCATAATTTATCCTATTCCATTCATCCTGGTTCTACAAAGATGTATAGAGACTTGAGGGAGGTGTATTGGTAGGGTGGCATGAAGAGGGACGTTGCCAAGTTCATTTTCGGATATCACAATTGCCAACAAGTTAAAGCCGAACATCAAAGGCCGGGTGGCCTATCCCAAGACATAGAGACCCCTACTTGGAAGTGGGAAGAGATCAACATGGATTTTTTGGTTGGGTTGCCTAAGAGATCAACATGGATTTTTTGGTTGGGTTAAGCTTAGCACGGCCTTTCACCCTCAATCGGATGGTCAAGCCGAGAGGACTATCCAAACTCTTTAAGATATGCTTAGAGCTTGTGTTTTAGAGTTTAAGGGTAGTCGAGATAAACATCATCCACTCATTGAGTTTTCTTACAACAGTAGCTACCACTCAAGCATTGGTATATCTCCCTTTGAAGCTCTTTTGGTAGCCATTGTAGATCCCCGGTTGGATGGTTTGAAATAGAGGAGATGGCTTTGTTAGTTTCAGATTTGGTCCTGGAGGCCATGGAGAAGGTGAGTTTGATAAGGGAGAGATTGAGAACAGCCCAAAGTAGACAAAATTCCTATTCATTGTGAGGAGAAGAGATCTTGATTTTAAGGTTTGTGACTGAGTTTATTTGAAAGTATCACATATGAAGGGTACGGTATGATTTGGTAAAAAGGGAAAATTGAGCCCAAGGATTGTGGCTCCTTATAAAGTTTTGAAGAGAGTGGGTAAGGTTACATATGAGTTGGAATTGCTTATGGAGATGAATATGGTTTATTTGGTCTTCCATGTGTCTATGTTGAGAAAGTGTGTGGGTGACCCAAGTGCTATAGTGCCCTTGAATGTCGTGAGTGTTGTAGAAGATAATTTGACCTATGAGGAGGTCTCGATGGAAATTTTTGATAGACAAGTAAAAAGGTTGAGAAACAAATATGTAGCTTCCGTTAAGGTCCTTTGGAGGAATAAACAAGTTGATAATACCACATGGACTGAGGTGGACATGAGAAAGCAATACACATATCTCTTCCATTTCACTCAAGGCAAAGGTACTAATTTAAGTCCCCAATATGATTTCAAGTCATAAGTTTCAGCCTTCATATCATTTTGCATGCATCCATGTTTATGTTGACAAGTTTATGGTGATTTTTGATACTCATGTTGAGATTTTTGATTGTGATATTTAAATGCATTTGTTGCATGTGTGTCGGGCTAAAATCTTCATGAACACTTCTATAATACATGTTTCATTGACATTCAGGGATGAATGTTCCCAAGGGGGAGATATTGAAACGCCCCAAAAATGTGCTTCGATAAATATCCATAATTGTAATTTCCATACATCTCAAAATTCGTGCATGCTATCAAAAGTTGGACTTAATATTCTCAATCAGGGGGCAAAATAAATGGGAAAAAGGTATAACCCAGATTTTAGAGGACCTGTAGCGAAAAATAATTTTTGCTAATTTTTTGAAAAATAGAGGTTGTACGCATTTGGTTCGCGATGCTGACCCATCATGGACCAATGTTGCTTTTTCCATGTTTTCTATTTTTGCTCAAGGGCATGGGGCATTAGGGTCATGGCCCCATGCCCATTTACACGTGATATCTCCCGTACTTGGCCAATTATCAACTCTATATCACTCAAAACCCCTCTCTAAAATCTCTCCAACATTTTATCAAAATTCCCATCCAAATCCAAGGATTTCAAGCTCACATTGGATCTCAAGAACTCAATCCAAGTTTCAAGCCTCCTTCAAAGTTTACATCAAGGAATCCCCAAATTTAGGTATGTGAGTTTCATCTATTGGGTCCTTTCACCCATGGAGCCCAATCTTTCTTTTCATGCAAATTGCATATTTTCAAGTTATATTATGTATGGGTATCTCTTATTATGAATTATAAGTATGAATCATATTAGGGTTTTATAAAATATTAATTGACTTTGTATGATTATCTATTTCTAGCTTATACCATGATTTGATTGTATCCATTGAGACTATGCATATTTTGAGCTATGAAACTATGATCTGTTATGAGTATTGATGATGGATTTTAAGATACTTTACATGAGGGTTTTAGTACATGTTTGTGGGTTGATTTGCCTTAAGTTTTGTCATCTTATTTCACTCTCGAATTGTATGATTTTGAAATAGTATCATGAACCCACTAAGTATTTGATAAAATAACAAGTCAAGGATTCTCAAGATATTAATGATCTACTTCATGATTTACAAGTCAAGTGACTATATGATGATTAGGGGCTTTCAAGTGTGTCTTGAATCCATGAAAATTATCTATGATTTTACAAGTTACAAGCTAACCCCAATTTTAAGGTTTTTACCTCTTGTGAGCCAATCATGTTAAAGCAAGGGTTCATGTATGATTATGATCCACTCTCATATTTTAAGTCAGGCTCACTAATAGAGGTTAAGCATATTTTAAGGGCTACTCATGTAATTTTTCATGTTTCTTACAAGTTATACAGGCTATTATTATTTTCAAGTATTCCATTGGATTTGACTTAGCACCGATTGAGGCCTAAGATGGGGGCTCAACTCAAGGGGTCCTTATATAAAGTCTTTTGTCTCTAAACTATATGCCGCCAGAGTATTATGATTATTACCCTTGCTATACTAGTGGATCCATCTAGTCATGTTATCATGTTTAGTTTGACTTGGCTAGTAGACCATACCTAGTCGAGGGGTGTCATGCCTAGTCCACCTTGCCGATGGGGTGTCATGTCTTGGATTCCAAGTTGTAGCTACTTGGTCTATGTCGATTGAGGTCGTTTCCCACATATGTGTACACCATATATACTATGCAAGTTGAATGATTTACAAGCATGTTTTAGTTCAAGCATTAATCATACATGCCTTACTGAGATTATACTCGTCTATTTTTTATGATTGTGCATTTTGAATATATTGGCTTATGTCTTGTTGCATTGCATCCTACATACTTAGTACATTCAATCGTACTAACGCATACTCTACTTGTCTATTATTTATGATAATGCATTTTGAATATATTGGGTTATGTCTTGTTGCATTGCATCCTACATACTTAGTACATTCAATCGTACTAACGCATACTCTACTTGTCTATTATTTATGATAATGCATTTTGAATATATTGGGTTATGTCTTGTTGCATTGCATCCTACATACTTAGTACATTCAATCGTACTAACGCATACTCTACTTGTCTATTATTTATGATAATGCATTTTGAATATATTGGGTTATGTCTTGTTGCATTGCATCCTACATACTTAGTACATTCAATTGTACTAATGCATACTTTATACCTATATGATATTACGATGTAGGGACCAGAGGACCACTTGATCATTCTTCTCGTGGCAAGTTGATACTTTAGAGATAAGCTTTGGTGAGTCCTCAAGTCCGAGGACACTATCTATCTTCTTCTTACTATTTTGAGACTTCTTTATGTTGAACACTTGTTATAATGAGGGTGATCCTAGAGAGTGTCTTTTCCTCCACTCCATTCTAGATTAGAGGTATTGTTGGATATTTTTATGTACTTATGCTATGGGCTTGACTCTTTTATGCTTTAATGGTTAACAAAGACTAATCTTAGTCCCGCTTCCATTTTTATTGTAACTCTTGTTGTTGTTTACTTAGCTTTTGCGACCAAGGATATATGATTGATATGCTAAGATGTTACTTGGGTCCCTTTGGGTTCCCATTTTTCATGTCACGTCTAGGCCCTAGGCTTGGGTCATGACACCATCATATACATAATTGAGCAAAAGAGTTTTCAGCGATTTATGTTATTGGCTCCCACAAGATATGATGGCACCACTGGTGATAAAAATTATGATTTCTTGTCTGAGTGTCAAGACCAACTATGTAAATTTAGCAAGTCTGGAGTTGCTTACACCTCTTACAAGATTACCAGCCTAGATAAGGTGTGGTGGAGGTCTCTTTTGGCTCGTCAACCTATTGGATCTCCAGCTATGATATGGGAGTAGTTTACAAGGGTGTTTATAAAGAGGTTTATGACCTATAAACTGTGAAATAGCCGTAGTGATGAGTTTGATAGGCTTCAGTAGGGTTCTATGTCCATTTCTGATGACGAAGCAAGATTTCATACATTGTCCAGATATGCGTTGTTTAGCATCCCTATTGTGTTTGAAAGGATTTACTACTTTGTTAAGGGATTGACAGGGTATCTTCAAGAGGCTACAACTTCCTTGGTTCTTGATGGAGGCACATATTAGAGTGTACTGGATCACACTCGTATTATAGAGTGCATCAGTCATAATAAAAAAGGTGACGGGAAGTGGTTCTGTCAGCATGGTTAGCTTAGTAGATGCCTACAATTAGATTTAGAGTTTCAAAGGCAGGGCCACCAGGGCCAGGAAGTTTAGGTAGCCCTTCCAACATCTGATAGTTTTTACTGGTCTGGCCTACTTAGACAGGTCATAGTAACTCTCTTGGTTTAGCAACACGCGGTACATTTTTAGCATAGTCATATCATTAGAGAGACCCCAAGGTTTATTATGTTTGTGATAGGGTTAGGCACTTCAATAACCATTGTCAACATCATGCATTTCCTGCTTAGATTTTAGGACCTCAGCCAGTATATCCAGCCCTAACACCAATAGCTAGAAACACCTCTCAGAGCATGATGGGAGGTACTAGACGTGGTCATTCCACAGTGACAGGTGGGGCACCTAGAGGCCCATAACTCGTTGGTAGATGTAGTGTTTGCTATGGAATCCTCGATAGAGACAATGCAAAAGCCTCTAATGCATTCATCGCAGTTATAGTTCTAGTGTGCCACAATTTAGCTTTAGTTATATTTGATCCACGCTCTAGTTATTCATATGTGTGAGCTTATTATCGCAGTTATAGTTCTAGTGGGCCACAATTTAGCTTTAGCTATATTTGATCCACGCTCTAGTTATTCATATGTGTGAGCTTATTTTATATAGGATATTAATATTATATATAAGCCACTTGTCAAACCTACTTGTGTGTCCACCCCGATAAGTGAATCATTAGTGGTTAATCGGGTGTATTGGGGTTGTGTGGTAACTTTTATACAAAGTGATACTGTAGCTTACTTGATATTATTAGATATGGTATACTTTGATGTCATATTGGGTATGGAGTTGTTATTGCTTCATAATTCTATTCTTGACTGTCTTGCGAAGACCGTGACCTTATCTTGCCTAGATTTACCTCAGGTGGTGTGGACTATAGCACCTTCCTCCTTGCTCCTATCCTAAGGGAGTTATTTTTCATATGCATGTCTATTGGTTGATGGATAAGGCTTGTTTGTAATATTTAGTTCATGTTGGGGTTGTTTCTCAGAAGTCCCCATCATTGGAGACCGCCAAAGTTGCTAGAGAGTTTATTGATGTATTCCCAACTAATTTGCCTTTTATTCCTCTGAATTGTCATGTAGAATTTTCTATTGATATGGAGTCTAGCACTAAGTCTATCTCTATTTCCCCTTATCAGATGGCTCTGACTGAGTTGAAGGAGTTAAAGGTGCAATTGGAAGATTTGTTGAAAAAAGGGTTCATTCTTTCGAGTGTGTCTCCTTGGGGTGCTCCCGTATCATTTGTTAAGAAAAAGGGTGGCACTATGCGTATATGTATTGGCTATTGCTAGCTAAAAAAGTTACCATCAAGAATATTTATCCTTGCCTCGAATTAATGACTCTTTGATAAATCGTGGGGTTCCTCAGTATTCTCCAAGAATGAATTAAGGTCCAACTACCATCAGTTGAGAGTTTAGGATTTTGATATCCTAAAGATAACTTTCAGGACCCACTATGGGCATTACGAGCTTGTGTTTATGTTATTTGGGTTGACTAATGCCCCAAATTCTTTTATGGAGTTGATGAACTAAATGTTCAAACCTAAGTTGGACATATTGGTGATTGAATTTACAGATGATATCTTGGTTTATTCCAAGCGTGAGGCCAATCATGTTCAACAATTGAGGACTGTACTTCAGAGATTAACAGAAGAGAAGTTATATGAGAAGTTCTCAAAATGCGCGTTCTTCCTTGAGACTGTTGCATTTCTTTTGCACGTAGTGTCAAAAGAGGGTATTATGGTTGATCCAGCCAAGGTGTCAACTATTCGTAAGTGGGCTAGACATAATTTTGTTATTGAGATTCAGAGTTTCATTGGATTAGTAGGGTATTATCAAATATTTGTTTAGGGATTCTTCATAGATTCTTGTTTTACTCTAGGAAGGAGAGTTGGTCGTGGTATATTGCGATGTTTCTGGTGTTTGTTTGGGTGGTGTATTAATGCAAAGGGGGCAGGTGATAGCCTATGCTTCTAGACAGGTGAAGGTACATGAGAGAAACTACTATACCCATGACATGGAGTTGGTTGTGGTGATGTTCTTATTGAAGTTGTTGCGACATTATCTTTATGCGATGCATTATGAGCTCTTTACCAATAATTGTATTTTCTCAGGCTAAATATGAGACAGCCTAGGTGGTTGTAGTTGCTTACGAATTATGGTATCTCTATTCTATATCACCCTGGGAAGGCCAATATGATGGCAGATGCTTTTAGTCGAAAGGCTACTAGTATGGAGAGTTTGTCATTCTTTAGGGTAGAGGAGAGGCCCTTAGCTTTGGAGGTTGAATTGCTTGCTAGACATATGGTTCGTTTGGATATTTCTCCTCCTCATAGTATATTGGCCTTTATTGAGGCTAAATCTTCCTTGGATGCTTGGATATGTGCATATCAATTTGATAACCCCAATTGTGTATGATTTGTGATAAAGTGTTGAGAAGTGAACCCAAGGTAGCTATTATTGATTCTGAGGGTGTTTTAAGGATAAATGGTAGATTTTATGTGCCTAAGGCTGGGGATTGAGTTAGATTGGTATAAGAGGAGGCTCATTGTGCTATATATTCTATCCATTCGGGAGTGGAAAAGATGTACCATGATCTAAAATAGTAATATTAATTGTTTGGGATGAGAGTGGACATAACTGAGTTTGTGCCTAAGTATTTGAATTGCAAATAGGTCAAGTATGAGAACCAATGGCCTAACAGATAGAAGCAAAAGATGCCTATTCCCGAATGGAAGCAGAAGAAAGTGACTATCGATTTCGTTAAAGGTTTGCCCATGCCCCTGAGCATTTGACTCAGTTTTGGTTGTCGTTAATCATTTGACCAAGTCAGTTATAATGACCCCCAGTTTAGGAGCCTTGAGTGCAAAAAAATTGGCCAAAAAAATAATAAAACGTTTGGGTTATGAGGACAACTTACGGTCCATAGATGTACTTACAAACTATAGGATTGCTCCATAAAATGAGACTTCAAGAAGGGGAAAATTTTCCAAGTATCGGTTAACCAATGGACCATGCGATGGCCCACAGAATGCATTATGGTTCATAGGAAGGGCCATGAGTGAGACTATCAGATATGAAGGAAATTTTGAGTTTGTTTGAAGGTGACCTACTTGATACTGACAGATTGTAAGATAAGATAAAGCCCGTGAAGATTCTCGTGGAATGAGGCCAAGAAAATAAGGAAAATAGCTAAGTGTAGAAGGTCTGTATGAGTTCAACCATGACCCATAGGCTATTGCACAACTTGTAACAAAGCTTCATGGTTTTGAGTCCAGCAAAGTTAGCTTTTAGGAATTTCATACATTTTACCAGATGAGAGGGAACTATGGTCTGTGGGTTGACATAAGACACATAAGCGCGATTTTGTAGGATGACTCAGACAGTTTTAATAAGTTGTGGTTTTGTCATTTTTGTCAATCCATACCTAAACTATGTCATTTTGGGATCATAAGAGGGACCTCGTTCAAGCCTTAAAGCCCCAAACACCCTACTCTTTCCTTCATTCTTTGAATTCCT
Organism: Solanum virginianum; assembly: GCA_000787875.1. Taxonomy (NCBI): domain Eukaryota; kingdom Viridiplantae; phylum Streptophyta; class Magnoliopsida; order Solanales; family Solanaceae; genus Solanum; species Solanum virginianum. The sequence continues at coordinate 6,692 of DF360948.1, read as the reverse complement.
AAAATTCTCTAAGGCAAAGGTTCTCAAGAACAAGCTAGGCAAAGGTTTGGGTTCAATAATTTCCTCCGTCAAAGCTTTGAGTTTGTTTTCCCCAAGTTTCTCAAAGGTGTGTGAGTTGATTTATGAGTATCCTCCTACCCATAAAGTTTCCTCTTAAGAATTTTACCATTTCATTAAGTTTCATAAGTAAATGTGCATGCTTATGATGATTTCATGTTATTTTTTATTTATGCATATTTTACAATTGATGATGACCCCAAAAAAGGGTCTTTTTAATGATAAAGTAATGGCATTTTCGATGTGTAATGACCTCAAAAAGTACCTAAACATGTGTCTCAGAAATGCCCTGAATTGTAATTTTCATATATCTCAAAAACCATGTGCTATTTTATTCTTGTGAAGGGGGTCAAATTGAATGGGAAGAGGGTCTAACCCCGATTATTGAGCAACTGTACCCAAATTTGAAATTTGGAAATTGCGAATTCTAGTAAGTTTATGCATTCCTAGCGCGACAGACCAATGTACAAATCTGCCCAGTTCTTTTTAACTCGGTCCAAGACTTTCGAGTCTTGGCCCTAAGTCTTCCCATACATGAAAATACCTATACTTAGCCTTATCTCACCCTCATATCCTCAGGACATTCCCAAATACTCTCCCAAACACTTAGACAATATTTCATCTCCTAAATTAAACTCTCAGAATGCATCTGGATGTAAATATTACCTCTTAAGCTTCAAGTTTCCATCTTCAATTTTCTTTAAGGATTCCCCAAAAGCTAAGGTATATGGGTTTCTTTCAATAGATTTCTTTCACCCATGATTCCCAAGCTTCCTTTTCTTTAAAATTGCATGATTTAAAGTGGATTAACTAATAGATCTTACTTATTATGAATTTAACTGCACACTAAGTTGGGATTTATGAAATTATGATTGTTTTACTATGTTTTGGGCTATGAATCTAAGGTCTATCGTGAGATTTGAAGAAGTGTTTTGGTATATATTATTTGAGGTTGTTACCAAGTATTGATTGATGGTTTTACATTGGATTTACTTGCATGTTTTCACTATTGAAGTGCATGATTTTACACTAACACTACACACCCGTCAAGTGTTTGATAAAATGTCCTATTTATTATACTTGAGTTGTTGAAGGCCTAAAGCTTGACATATGAGATATATGACTTTATGATGATAAAAGTATGTTGTATATATGTTAGTTTCATGATAAGCTTCTATAGTGTTACATATTGACCATAACCTTGTTGAGGGGTTAGCACCTTGACCACTTTGATGGAGGGTGTTATGTCCATTAAACTTGTTGAGTGGTTGGTATCTTGACCACTTTAATAGAGGGTGTTAATCTATTAACATTGTTGAGGGGTTGGTACCGTGACCACTTTAATGGAGCGTGTTAAGTCCATTAACCTTATTAAAGGGTTGGTATATTTAGCACTTTAATGGAGAGTGTTAAGTCCATTAACCTTGTTGAGGGGTTGGTATATTGAGCACTTTAATAGAGGGTGTTAAGTCCATTAACCTTGTTGAGGGGTTGGTACCTTGACCACTTTGATAGAGGGTGTTAGCTCCATTAACCTTGTTGAGGGGTTGGTACCTCGATCACTACCAAAGGGGTGCTAAGCCTTGGATTCTGAGTACTACTTACTTGGTTGATGATTATGGTCTCTTCTTAACTATGTAATATGTTCTATATAAGAATGTTTTGCTTCAAGAATCCTTCATACATGTCATATTGCTATTATTCTATGTATTGATTATTATAATGCATTTTGACTATGTTGCCTACCTCTTGTTGCATTGCATCCTACATACTTAGTAAATTCAAATTTACTAATGCATACTCTATGCCTACATAATGTCAATATGTAGGAACTGAAGCTCCATTTGGCCTTCCTCCTCCTCAACGTGGCTAGTTCAATTGCCTCTCAAGGTAGTTCATGAGTCGTCTATTCCAGGGACATTAGTCTATATTTCTTATGCCATGTATTGATACTTTCTTCTTTATTGTCACTTTGACTATGAGGGTGAGCCCGATTGCTTGTCTAGGCCCCCGCTAAGTATCCAAATTAGAGGCGTTATTGGACATGCTTTATATTATGCTTGAGCTTGACTCATCTGTGATATTTAATTATTTCTCTTTCTCTCTCGTTCCCTTAGCACCATTTTACCTTGTTTATGTTTGTCTCTTATTGTCATATTAATTGCTTCCACAACCAAGGATATGTAATGATATACTATGAGGTTTGTTTGGGTTTACTTCAGGTTCACCATTCACTGGTCACGTCTAGGCCATAGACTTGGGGCCTGACAAAGATGGTATCAGAACACTAGGTTGTTAGATCCTCGGAGTCCAACACACCACGTCGATTAGAGCCATATTCATGGTTGTGTCGTGCACCACAACTATGAGTGAGAGGCTATGAGACATTTTAGGAAATGTTTTCCTTCTTCATGTTCTAAGTCATGCTATAGAATTAAAGTATGTTTTCACCTTAATGATTGTTTTTTTATATGCTAAATCATATCTAACACAAGGGGAAGAAGCGCCCGCATCCTCGAGGAGCAGTCGACTCCTTCCGCTCCTCAAGCTCCTCAAGATAGGAGACCGGTTCATGAAGATATCTAGGATGCTCTCACCTTACTTGCATAAGTTGTAGCTAACTAAGCCAACCAGGGGGCCCAAGCCCCTCATACTGCTACTTCGGTATCATGGTGAGAGACTTTATGAGGATGAATCTGCCTGTATTCTATGGGTCAAATATAGATGAGGACCCTCAAGAGTTTATTGATGAGGTTTACAAAGTGTTGGTCATCATGGGTGTTAGGTCGGAGGAACAAGCGAAGTTGGCGGCCTACCAACTCAAGGGGGTTGCATAAATATGGTTTAATTAATGGAAGGAAGAGAAGAGGGTTGATAATATAGTTCTATGAGAGGAGTTCAAGGCGGATTTTCTTAATCGATTCTTCTCACTTGAGCTTAAGGACGCTAAGATGGTAGAATTCATGAATTTGAAACAAGGTTCCTTGAGTGTGAGGGAGTATGCCCTCAAGTTCAATCAACTTTCAAAGTATGCTCTCTAATTGGTGGCTGACCCAAGGTCTAGGATGAGTAAATTCATGATGGGAGTATCTGACTTGGTGAGTGAGGAGTGTCGGTCCACTGTGTTGATTATTGACATGGATTTGGCCTGCTTGATGACTTATGCCGAGCAAATGGAGGAGGAAAAGTTGAGGAAGAGGAGAGGTAAGGAGGCCAAGAGGGCTCGTGGTGAAGGACTGTTCCAAAGCTCCAAAGGTAGTGGTAGTGTGGTACTTTATCATAGGTGTCCAAAGTGTGGTAGGTGCCATGATGGCCCGTGCTTGAAGAAAACCAATGTTTGTTATGGTTGTGGAGAGGAGGGTCACAAGATAATAGATTGTCCTCATAGGTGCAAAAAGGGTAGAGGTGGTGATGTTGATCAAGAGGATGCTCCAAGACATAATCGGTTCTATGCTCTTCAAAGAGGGCAAGGTGGGGAAGTGGTGCCCGATAATGGCACTGGTATGTTAAAGGCTTTTCTTGATGTTGGTTTACATACTTTGATGGTTTCGAAGGTTACTTTTTGTTCATTGTTCCTTTTGTTGCTAGTAGGATACGGTTATGTAGTTTATTGCTGCTAGAAGGGTTTAAGGTTTTTCCATGTTCCTATTGCATAGGGTCTTGTCTTTTATTTGGTTTGACTTAGTTTGTTGGATTGGAGGTCTTGAGGTGGTTTGGCTACTTGCATAGTGTGCTTCCAATGAGTGTAGGAACCATAAGGTTGTGATATGACGGTTAAAGATGGTTGATTTATTTGGTCAACTACAATGTGTTAGTCACTTCTCCAATCTTGATCTTTAGTTCAGATTTTGTCCCCAAGTGATGACGAGGATAGGTGATATCCCTAAGTATCTTTTCTCATTAGTAGTCAGCATATTGAGTATTGTTGGAGTTGTTGGTTAACTTATGCACCAGCTAGGTTTGTGGATTTCATAAATAGGGTCTTAAAATCCTACCTTGATATGTTTGTGGTGGCCTCTGGTTGTGGAACATTGATTTATTTAGAGTTTGTGAACCCTTTTGTGGTAGTGATGCAAGTCTTGAGAGATGAGAGGTTGTTGCTAAATGTGGTAGGTGTGAGTTGAGGATAACAAGAAGGATGTTAGAACTCCTTAGGGGTTATGATATGAGTGTGCAATATTTTTTTGGTAAGGCTAATATTGTAGTTGCTGCTCTAAGTAGACTAACGTATACTGATGATGGTGGCAAAGAGGTGACTTGAGGAGTCCATCATTTGGCTAGATTAGGGGATTTGGTTGGAGGAAGTTGTGCATTGTGGTGTAGTATTCTTGATGGTTCCAAATCTTCTTTGGTTGGAGGGGTCTACTTTTAGCAAAGCCATGATTTCGCCTTATTCGAGTTCAAGATTTTGGGTGAAAGAGGATAAAGTAGTTTTCTACCAAGGGGGAGATGGTGGTTTATGGTACCAAGTGGGCTATGTATAATTACGGATGACAAATGAGTCTAGGGTTGTGAGTCCTTATAGAGTGTAGAGGAGGATTAGTAAGGTTGATTTAAGATTGGAAATTCCTAGTGTTATGGTTATGCATTGTTCGATTCTTCATGTTTCTAGGTTAAGGATGTGTATTGGTGATTCAAGTGTTATAGGACTCTTGAGGTTGTGGACATTGTGGAGGATGTGTTGTCCTATGAGGAGGTCCGGTGGAGAAGTGGGGTGGATGTGAGTAAGGTTTGGTTTGTGGTGATGTAGTGTTCGTCAAGGTTCATTGGAAGGATCGTCAAGTCGAGAGTGTCTTTCGGAGAGCCGGAGCGGTTATAGAAAAGAGATACCTATACCTCTTTCATTAAATTCAAGCTTATGATATATGTCAAACCCTTTTTTGTAATTTCATGTCTCACATTCCATGCCCTAAGTCATTTGCATGCATTCATGTTAACATTGAAAAGGGTTCATGGTGATTTTACAGTTATGTTGAGATTTTTTATTCAAAAAAATGGCGTTTTAAAGTGTATTGTTGCATTCTTGTTGGGGCTGACCCATTTATGATTACACTTCTCTTATACATTTCTTTGACATTTGAGGACGAATGTTCCCAAGGGGGAGATATTGTAACAACCCCAAAAAGTGCCCGAAAATGTGCCTATGAAATGCCCAGAATCATAATTTTCATATATCTCAAAATTCATGCGTTATTTGTTTAATCCAACTTCATATTCTTCTTCAGGCGGTCAAATTGAGTGGGAAAAGGCTAACCTCAATTTCAGAGCAACCGTATCAAAATTTGAAATTCACAAAATGCAAATTCCAGTATGGTTTATGTGTTCCTAGCGCGATGCGCCACTGTACAAATCTGGATAGTTTTTTTTAACTCTGTCCTCCACTTTTAAGTCTTGGGCCTAAGTGTTCTCATACATAAAAATAGCTATATTTAGCCTTGTTTCACCCTCATATCATCCAAGACATTCCCAAATACTCTCTCAAACACTTAGACAATATTTCATCTCCTAAATTCAAGTCTCAAAACTAATCTGGATCTAATGATTTCCTCTCAAGCTTTAAGTTTCCATCTCTAATCTTCTTCAAGGATTCTTTAAAAGCTAAGGTATGTGGGTTTGTTTCATGGGTTCTTACACCCATGATGCCCAAGATTCCTTTTCTTAAAAATTGCATGATTTAAAGTGTATTTACTAATGGGTCTCACTTATTATGAAATTCACAGCTCACTAAGTTGGGGTTTATGAAATTGTGACTGTTTTACTATGTTTTGAGGTATGAATCTAAGGTCTATTGTGTGATTTGAAGAAGAGTTTTGATGTATATTATTTAAGGGTGTTACCAAATATTGATTAATTGTTTTACATTGGATTTACTTACATGTTTTCACTCTGGAATTGCATGGTTTTATGCTAACACTACACACCTGCCAAGTGTTTGACAAAATTTCTAGTGTATGATCATTTAGTTGTTGAAGGTCTAAAGCTTGGCATATGAGATATATGACTTTATAATGATGAGAGTATGTTGTATATGTTAACCTTGTTCAGGGGTTCATACCTTGACCACTTTGATAGAGGGTGTTACGTCTATTAACCTAGTTGAGGGGTTGGTACCTTGGCTATTTTAATTGAGAGTGTTAAGTCCATTAACCTTGTTGAGGGGTTGGTACCTTGACCACTTTAATGGAAGGTGTTAAGTCCATTAATCTTGTTGAGGGTTTGGTACCTTGACCACTTTAATAGAGGGTGTTAAGTCCCTTAACCTTGTTGAGAGGTGGTACCTTGAACACTTTGATGGAGGTTATTAAGTCCATTAACCTTGTTGACAGGTTGGTACCATGACCGCTGGAACGATGCCAAAATATTCCCGAAAATGTGCCTTGGAATGCCCAAAATTTTAAATTCCATATATCTCAACAGTCGTGCATGATATAAAAAATTTGACTTCATATTCTTGTTCGGGGGGTCAAAATTAGGGCACAAGGGTCTAACCCCAATTCAAGATCTAATGATTAACAATTTCAACTTTCGTAAGTTTCTTATCCAGAACTGATCGGTGATAGCATCACGATGCGCAGCTATCACGGGCATGTGTTAATTTGACCTCCATGCCAGGTCTGCGTTGTGGACCAAATATG
>DF360949.1:57772-68109 GCA_000787875.1 Solanum virginianum | reverse complement strand
GATCGGTTAGTTCGATATTGGTGAGACCAGTTGATTGGACCGAACATGATCCAGCAAGCGGTGGATAAGGTGAAACTCATTTGAGAACGGTTACTAATAGCTCAAAGCAGGCAGAAATCTTATGCAGATAATCGTCGCCGACCGTTAGAGTTTCAGGTTGGAGACTAGGTTTTCCTGAAGGTATCCCCTATGAAAGGCGTCATGAGATTTGGTAAGAAAGGAAAGCTTAGCCCAAGGTACAATGGTCCGTATCAGATTGTTCGCAGAATAAGTAAGGTTGCCTACGAGTTAGAGCTGCCAACTGATTTGGGAGGAGTACACCCGGTATTCCATGTCTCTATGCTTCGCAAATGTATTGGTGATCCTTCCCGAGTTTTTCCTGTGAATGATTTACAGGTCTCTGAGGAGCTATCCTATAAAGAACAACTCATGGCTATACTGGATAGTCAAGTCAGGAGATTGCAGAACAAGGATGTAGCCTCAGTCAAAGTGCTATGGCTCAATAATAACAGAGAGGAGATGACTTGGGAAGCGAAGGAGCTAATGAAAAAGAAATACCCTCATTTATTTCCTGTATCTTCAAGAAACTCAATTTCATTATCTAACTTTGTTGTATGATAGCTATTCATTGTTGGATACTATGTTATGGTTAGAAACTCATAAGGTACATGTGACATTCGAGGACGAATGTTCTTAAGAGGGGGAGAATGTTAGAACCCGTATTGCGGTGTTTTGGATCCATTATGTAATTTGGGACCAATGTTACAATGTTTGAAAAAAATTTGAGACTTAAGTGTATTTTTTTGAAAAAATTTGAGAACTTAAGGGGAATTTTTAAAACTTGGGGGTTATGAATCATGTGTCCTTAATTGGTTCACGAAGAAAACATTTAGGGACCAAAGTGTAAATTTCAAGACATGGAGTCTTATGAATTAAAAGAGTTTGTCCCCACCCCTTGGTGTTAAGATCCTATTGGACCAAGTGTATAGGGTGGGGCCTTAAGGAAATTAATATATACATATATATGCTCCCTTGGTCTTCAACAATAAGAGGAAATAAACACTTAGAAAAAAAAGATCTTCAAGACCCTTCTCTTAATCAGCTTCGGGTTGCTACAGTAAGGGGAGGGGAAATTCACGTTTTTCAATCTTTTAGCTATTTTGACATTACAAGATTTACCTCTCAGGTTGCTACAGTAAAGGAGGAGAAATTTACGTTTTTCAATCTTTCATTATTTTGATGCTTCAAGTCTAGTATATTGGGTCCTCCAAGTAGCGTGGAAGTGTTGGTTTGTCAAGAAAACACTTTGTAATTCAGATTTGGCGATTTGAAGTTCTTAAAGAGGTTTTTAAGGTATGTCTTGTTTGAGTTAAATTTAAAGCTTGTATGCCCTATTTTTCAGTTTCAACAAGAAAATGAAGTGCATTAGCGAATTTAGTGAGGTTACGAACTTGGAAAGACTTATATTGTTGTTGTTGTTGTTGTTGATGAATGGGGACCGAGATATGTTCTCGGGGTGGTCTAGTTTAAGGGGAAATGCTGGTGAATTTTTTTATAAAATTAGTGCTAACTTGGAATTTAAGGCTGTAAAGGGTTTTAACTAATTGTGAACACTGTGATGATTATTGTAGATATGAGACGTCTAGAAGAGTAAGTCGGGTTAGCTTGACGTTGGGGATTGTTGGAAAAAGAAAGAGAGGTATGTAAAGCTTTCGATCTCTTGGCATGACTAAGTTAGAAACAAATCATTTAAGACTCTTCCTAGTAAATTCCATGACATAAGTAAGATGTGATTTTTCTAATATGAACTAGTTTGGGTTTCCATCGACCGGGATAACCACGATATCTCCTTCTTGAAATTTTGGTACTTCCAAGAGAAGTTAGAACAAATATTAATAATAAGGTGTTATTCTCAAACATGAATACTTTACTGCTCTTTGGGAATTTTGATAATGAATATCTTTATGCAAGTTTTAGTATCATAAGTTAAAATAAATGATACTTTGATTCCAGAAATGAATATTTTGCATATCATTGGAATTATGGAAGTGATTTTGTACATATTATTCTCACGACTCTACTCGTGCCTATTATGACCTCGTTTACCGGTTTCCAGGCCGGTAGTTATCATGCGTAATATACTATATATATATATATTCCAAATTTGGCTGGGTACGGTGGGATCGGTTCGGCCCAAGGGTCGGCTCCGCTTAGTTTAGTGACATGGTGACAGATTGGGCCTTTGGTTTGGTGGCTTTACGCCACATTTACTATGAGATTTGTGAGTATAGGGACGCCAGCTCACTTGTCCTACGTTTGTGATTTATATCGGAGATTTCAGAGATTTGAACTTTCTGGTGTGATGCTGTGGTATGGCGCAAGTTTGGAGGTCGCCATCGTTCCCGTACGTTATGCATCCGTTTGACATTTTGAAAAAGAACCCAGAAAAAATGCCTGTATTTGATGTTTGCATATTAGTTTGACTCTTCTACCTCTGTTCAGTCTGTTACTTTTATTTATATTTGTACCTTCTGCTTTTCATATTTGGTACGTACTTCGTACTGACCCTCTTTGCCCGGGGGCTGCGTCTTATGCCCGCAAGTGCAATCACACTGGGTAGTGGGCCACCAGCTTAGGATCCTTGCCTACCTTTGAAGAGCTCCCTTGCTTCGGAGCAACTAGTTGGTATATTTACTACTCCTTCATTTTGTATTATGTACTTTTAAGGGTACGACGGGGCCCTGTCCCATCTTTTGATTTCACCTGCACTTAGAAAAGTCCCAGTATAATGTATATATATCATCTGTATAAAATTACTAGAATGTAGATATCATCACTTAGCACCAGGCCTCTAAGGGTCACAATCTCACAACTATTCTGCAACACAAAAATTCATAACCTTCATAATTAAGAGGTCTGTGGAAACCTGTGAGTATGGGATTCTGGTAGTTTGTATTATTCTATGTGTATATGATGTATGTTGGGCAGTTTCACCATAGCGGTGTCCTTGTCGGCCCGCATATATGTATATATGTTTGTATTGTTGCTGGGACATTTCTGTATGCAGGTGGGTAGCCAGTAATATAGAGGAAACTCTGCCAAATTTTCTGTAAATATATGAGACAATATATCTGTAATTTGGCTTAGTAGTTGTATCTGGGTGTCCCAATCAGGCAATAGTCATGGCCCCGGGGTTGGGTCGTGACAATTTGCGTGTTTTGAAATCATGAAAAAACACATATTAGGTGTAAGAAGACCAGTGTGTATCTCTTTCTATAATGATCCAAACCTAGGACTTAGGTGTAACACAGCGAATGAGAACCCGAAGGTCTCTAAACAAGCCTCCTAGCATACTTAAACATATTATTGGTTTAGTATTGCGGAATAAACATTAACAATCAATACTAAGAGGTAGGAAAAGTAAGACACAATCTATGGAAATAGGGACACTGGATTTCTATCACTCAACACCAACAAGTAAGTCTAAGGAGAAGGGAACATGGGGCGCACTCTATGGGGAAGTAGGGACTTACGACTTTTCATGAACTTGCCAAACACCACACATAACAAGCATGGGATAAGGACTTAGGGACAACTTCCATAGATACATACCGTAGCATGATTCATACATAACATATTGTCCAACAATGCCTCTACTCATATAATAAGGAGCCAAGATATGTCCCAGACTCACTCTCAACATAGACAACATAAAGTAACCATGACATAGCATAGGTAAATAGAAGATGGTGTTGTCCTTGGAGTAAAGGACTCACCATAAGCAAACTTCCACAATTTAATCTAGCCATGAAGAGTTGAATGGAGAAAGTCTTCGATCCCTATATGGTTAGATCATGTAGGCGAAAGTATGCATTAGTACATTTAAATGTACTAAGTATACGGCATATAATGCATATGAATATGATAACCTACATTTCAATGTTAGATGACAAGGACACACGCACACACACACACATATATATATATGTATGTATGTATGTATATTAGAAGAGAACAAGACATTACCAGTCATCATAGCCGCAGACTTGAGTGAGGGGCAAGCAGATGTCCTTTAGATAGTAGTCAAGCAGTTTGAAAGGGATTTTGAGTGGACTGTTGCAGATATTAGTGGTATTCCTCCAAGGATATACACTCACAAAATCCAGTTAGTTAAAGATTACAAGCCCAACATTGAGCATCAAAGACGTCTAGACCCTCTTATGAAAGAGGTAGTTTGCAAGGAAATCATCAAGTGGTTAGATGCAGGAGTAATCTACCCAATTGTCGACAATGAATGGGTGAGTCCAGTTCACTGTGTTCCAAAAAAAGGGGGCATCACAGTGGTGCCCAATGTAAAAAATGAATTGATTCGTATGAGGCTAGTCATCTTAGCAGGGGATGTATGGACTACAGAAAGCTCAATGCCTCAATAGAGAAAGATCACTTCCCTATTCTATTCATGGATAGATGCTCGAAAAAATTGTAGAAAAAGGATGGTACTATTTCCTTGATGGGTATTCTAGCTATAATCAGATCATAATTGCTCCAGAAGATCAGAAGAAAACCACTTTCACCTACCTATATAGTACATTCGTATTTAAAAGGATTCTATTCGGATTATGTAATGCCTCGGCTACATTTTTAAGGTATATGGTGTCTATTTTCTCGGATATGGTGGAAAGCACTATTGAGGTATTCATGGATTATTTCAGTGTGGTTAGTCACTCATTTGAGAATTGTTTAGCAAACTTGCATGATGTTCTACAAAGATGTGTGGAAAGTCACTTGGTACTAAATTGGGAGAAATGTCATTTTATGGTTAAGGAAGGTATTTTGTTGGGCCATAGAATCTCGGGTAAAGGCATAAAGGTCGATAGAGCAAAGATTAAGGTAATTGAGAAGCTCCCACCACCCATTTCAGTAAAGGGTATTAGAAGTTTCTTGGGCCATAATGTTGCATCACCCGTAAGAGGCAATAACAAGACAAGAAGACCCATAACATCCATAGACAAATTCTGTGTTCCTATCACACTCTAGCAGATGAATGCCACGTTGTGTAGGTATCTATGAGGATCCTTCAATGGTAAGCCCTCAAATAGCCCATAGTTCTGCAACATCTGAAGTAACCCACTCGAGACTATGAACATTGTGTCTGCTGGTAGTGGTGGTAATACAATAGCTTCAGTCACCTCCATAGTCATATGATTGAGCTTGAATTGATTCCACTGGTTAACATTAGCATTTAAATCTTAAAGCTGTGGAGCAATGTCCTCTAGAGTAGGTAGGTTCTTATTCTCAGCATCCTCATTGTTGTTCCTGTTCAGAGCTGCATTGATTACATTGTTGGTGTAGTCTTGGGCCATTCTTCTCAATGTTCTATAGATCTATGTATCAAATAGAGTTAAGGGATTGCCTTGACTCCAATTGTTGGGCATACACTACACTTACACCCTGAAAAAGAACAAAAATAACAAACAAAAGTAAAATAAGGGAACTAAGGATTAATACCTGAATTACTTATGAATTTACTAAGTCTAGCGGTATTCCCCGGCAATGGGCTAAAATCTTGATGTTGCCCAAGTTACACCTCTTTTTTAGAGGATAAAACGGTTGTTGTCAAGAAATAAAATCTAACAAAGGTTAGGGTCGAACCCACAAGGAATAACTAGACTCAAGAGAATTCAATGATTGTAATTCAAATGGCTAACCAACTTACTTCCCCAAAAGAGGGGGGGTTGCAATAATCAATGAAAAAATATAACTAAACTAACTAACACAAGAGAGAAGTCAATATGGAGAGAAACTAGGGTATTAACGGCGATACATAACGCCCGGCTCGAACTAACTAACACAAGAGAGAAGTCAATATGGAGAGAAACTAGGGTATTATGTTCCCCATGATTCTCCAACTCAATATTACCAGATAACCTAATTCTTTTTTAGTGTATAGCATGCTGGATAATAAGTTGTGTTCACCAAGCCCTTTGGTCAAAGGTGAGAGGTGAATTTCACTATGCGACTTGGCCCATCTCCATAGTTTGCATTACTAACCCTTACCTATTAGTCCTATTACAATCTCCCCTTGGCCTAGTTTGGTTGATTAGATGAGAATATATCAATCAAATCCTGTTAATTAATCTCTTTTTCTATTCATTACTACCTTGGTCAAGTCAGAACACTAGGCAGGTTCCAATGTTAACCATCACTAGAAAATATGCAAAACAAAGAGAGTTAATTAATACATGCATATATACCTTTCAAGAATTATGAATTATCTAGCTTTACTTTGTTAGAACCCATATGTCTTTCATTGGATCAATTAGTAAAAGTTCGGGACCAAAATTAGAATTTTTGAAAGTTGAAGTTCATGGAAGTAATTAGGTGGTGCCCACTTAAAGTGTGATAGAGTTTAATTGGAACAACATGGAGTGGGCCCATTACACTTGGCTAAATCTTTTTTTATATATAAGATAACTCCCCCTTATGTTCCTTATCACTTTATACTTAGAAAAATAAGAAGAAAAAGGAACAAAAGTTGAAGAAACTCAAAGTAGAGTCTCTGCCAAGTTGGGAAAAAATTAGAAATCATTTATACTCATTCCAAAACTTATTTGTGGGTGTAAACCTACTATATTGAGGCCCCTAAGTAGTGAGGAAGTATGGTTAGAGCAATTAACCATCTATTTATCACTTTTGGAAACCCTAACCATTTATGGAGTTGAAGAGAAAAAGTAAGATTTAATATTATTTTATGTGTTATAAATGTTGTAAGCATGTTGTAGTATGTTAAAATGAAGAAAAATCATGAAATATGGAATGTTGGAAGTGAATTGGGTGTGCAAAGGGTTAGGCCGTGTGGTGTGGTATGTGTGTTGTGATGTGTTGTGTGGTGTTGGAACTATGAATTAGTGCTTAGTTAGTATAATATGATCATTGTAGGGTGAAGGAATGATTGGAATTCATCCATATCGGTATGTAGTGTGTTAACCGGATTTATGAATATGGTTAAGTGGTGATAAATACAGCTATTGTTGTTATATTGTCATTTGAATTGATTATTGATACTATTGGGTTGTTGTTGATTGATTGACCCGAGATGAATTCTCGGGGTGGCCTATGTTTAAGGGGAAATGCTGCCCAAATTTTTATAGAATTAGGGGCAAAATTGGAATTTAATGCCCAACAAGTCTTTAGCAAATTGTGTAGCATTTTATGACTTGTTTGTAGACCTTGGGCAATCCGAAGTATAAGTTGGAATTGGGCTTGCGTTGGAATATTTTGGAGAGTATTTGAGGTATGTAAAACAACCTTCCTTTTTGGCATGTCTTAGCTAAAGTAGGCTATGATACGAGCCTCGAGAAAACTCTATTTTTAAAATTTGAGCTTGTTTATGATTTACATTTGTTCCTTGGCATTCCTGAGTAAGTATGTCACGACCTTGATTCTTATGTCTTTGGAGTTCACAAGTTGCAAAGGATAGGTGAAATTTGATTAGTTTTTGAAAGAAGTTATTCTTTAACTATTTTAAAACTACAAACGTCCTTAACTTTTACAGAAATACTCAGATTGCTTTAAAATTCCCCATAGGAGTTTGTATGACCTAGGATGAGTTTGTTCTCCATAAGTTTGACAAGTTCGGGTCTCCACCATTACTCTGCTCGTGCCTATTATGATATCGTTCGCCGGTTCCCGAGCCGATTGATTATCGTGCACATTATGATATACTCTGGAGTTATGCTGTGTTTGGGTGAGTATAGGGACGGTGATATGTAACGCCTGACTCACTTGTATATTATGTGGTGTTTGGTGATATGCTGTGTTTGAGTGAGTATGGGGACGGCGATACATAACGCCCGGCTCGCTTATGCTATTTCTGTGATGTGATATGTGATGGGGATTCGGAGATTTAAAACTTTCTGGTGTTATGCTATGTTATGACGCCATTGACGGGCGGGCAACTATATTTCCTGTGCCCTATGCATGATTTGTATTTTGAAAGTAATCAGTTTAATACTTTTGGATATGTATTTGCCTTACATACTTTTGTTTCGAATACTACTCAGATTTACTTTCTGTATATTCTGCTTTACATATTCAGTGCGTACTTCATATTGACCCCCTTATTCAGGGGATACGTTTTATGCCCGCAGGTACTGACGTGCAGTTTGGTGACCCACCAGCTTAGGACACCTTTCAGCTGTTTGGAGTGCTCCCCCTATTTTGGAGCCCACTTTTGGTATATCATTGCTTGTTGTTTGTATATATTTATTTGAGGGTACGGTGGGGCCCTATCTCGTCCTATGATTCTGTCAGTCTGTTTAGAGGTTTGTGGACATATATGTGTATGGGTTGTGCCCAATCTATATGGTTAGATCTGTGTGATGTGTATGTTGAGCGGCTTTACCCGCCATCGCGGCCTTGTCGGCCTGTATATGTATATATGTTGTTATGTTTACTCTGTCTGGTATCTGTTGGTATTTTTCTGAACCCAGGATGATTTTGGATAGTCCGTAAAACAAAAGAAACTCTACCGTTTTAAAAAAAATAAGTCATTTGATTGTAACTCGGCTTTGTGATTGTGTCTGGGTGCCCAATCTAGGCACTAGTCACAGCCCACGGGGTTGGGTCTAACAGAAGTGGTATCAGAGCAGTTCATCCTCGGAATGTCCACAGACCGTGTCTAGTAGATTCTTATTTATCGATGTGTTATGCACCACATCTATAAACAGGAGGCTACAGGACATTTAGGATGTTATCTTTTTTTTTTTCTGATCTTAGATCATGCGATAGAGCTGTGTTTTTAGGATGACTCCTTTCTGACCAAATGTTTTGTTTGCAGCGATGCCTCCGAGAAAGACCACAGCTACCTAGAAGGGCAAGTCTGTAGCAGTAGGTCGGACCAGTCAAGCTCGGGTGACTACTAGGGCTTGTGCCCAGAGTAAGCTTGGTATTGCACCCCCTACAGCTAGTTCGGCTACACTGCCAGCTCCTGAGGTTCGAGTACCAGAGCCTCCAGCCCCTCAGCTTGGTGCAGAGATTGGGGATATACGAGAGGCGGTCCAGCTATTGACCCGACTGGTAGCAGGGTAGCCATAGACAGGGCGTAGACGGTGACCAAATGGGCCGCTGTGACAGTTCAAGGGCTCGTGATTTCCTGTCATGCAGCCCACCAGAGTTCTTTGGGTCCAGGCCCATAGAGGACCCGCATGAGTTTGTCCGACAGTTGTAGCAGACCCTACGACTGATTGGCAAGTCTAAGATAGAGTCAGTTGAGCTGGCATCCTACCGGCTGCACGACGTAGCAGCTAATTGGTATGAGTCGTGGATGCTGTCCAGAGGTGAGGGTGCCCCTCCAGCCTTTTGGGGTGAGTTTACTAAGGCTTCTCTGGCCCACTTTCTGCCCCCAGAGGTGAGGCGAGCAAGAGTAGACCAATTTCTACTATTAAAGCAGCGGGGCAGGCCAGTCAGGGAGTACAACGTAGAGTTCGATTCGTTGGCTAGATATATGCACAGGTACATAATAGGGTTGGACCAGTACTATGTTGATAGCTGCTTGGTGATGGCAGCCCAGACGGGCATGGACTTCGCTCGTATTCAGGCCCATGCCTAGGGCATGGAGGACCAACGCAGGGGGCGCCAGCCTGACAGGGTCGATGACAGAGGCCAGCCTAAGAGGGCCAAATCATCTGGATATTCAGGGGATTTTTTAGGCAGGCAGCCTCAGCAGCAGCAGAGTAGATATGCTCCCCAGTCAGTATGGGGTAAACCCCCACAGTTCACCGGCAAGAGATCAGAGGACGCGGGTTATTCAGGGGCAGGTTCAAATTCCAGAGTTTCAGGCTCACAGTTGGACAGAGGCTCTAGCAGTCAAACGAGACCACCCAGACCTCCGTATTTTTACTGTGGGAGACAGCACCCTGGGGAGTGTTTTTGCACCATCGGTGCTTGCTTTACGTATGGTTCTTAGGGCCACCAGATGAGAGATTTTCTGGTTAGAAGTGGTGCAGACGGGTCAACTCAGTATACCGGGTTAGCCAGTGGTTCCTCTTCATCCTCGGTAGCCATGTGCCCTGTGAGGCGAGGTATGCTAGCGTCAGTAGGCTGAGGCAGAAGTCGTGGTGGAATTCCTGGGTCTAGCGGTTCTTCGAATCGCACTTATGCATTGGCCAGCCGGCAGGACCAGAAGGCGTTGCCAAATGTTATTACAGGTATATTACTGGATTTTTCTTGAGCTGTGTATGCACTGATTGATCCGAGTTCTACATTATCGTATATTTCTCCTTTGGTTGCTAATAAAATGGGGTTAGAGTCTGAGCCGATAGAGCCTTTCGAGGTAG
>DF360949.1:36812-52584 GCA_000787875.1 Solanum virginianum | reverse complement strand
ATACAGCGGGGCCCTATCCCGTCCTATTATTCTGTCAGTTTGTTTAGGGGTTTGTGGACATATATGTGTGTGGGTTGTACCCAATCTGTAGGGTTATATCTTGATATGTATATTGAGCGGCTTTACCTGCTATGGTAGCGTTGTCGGCCCGTATATGTATATATGTTGTTATGTTGACTCTGTCTGGTATCTATTGGTGTTTTTCTGAACACAGGATTATTTTGGATAGTCCGTAAAACAAAAAATACTCTGCCGAATTTAAAAAAATATAAGTCATCTGTTTGTAACTCGGCTTTGTGATTGTGTTTGGGTGCCTAATCTGGGTACTAGTCACGGTCCACGGGGTTGGGTCGTGACAATATAAATAGTGTAAAATCTGTGTACATTTTAAATACCATTATATGGGATCATATTTGATATATTGTTGTTGTATAATACTATATGAGATATATATAAAATATACTCCCTTCGTTTCATTTTATGTGACACCTTTTGACTTGGCACGGTGTTTAAGAAAAAAGAAAGACTTCTGGAACTTGTAGTGTAAAATAATTATTAAACATTTGTATGACTGGTGACGTTTTTTATGAGACGAACTAAAAGGGAAAGGGTGTCATACAAAATAAGAGAAAGAGAATATATCTTTTTACATGCAAAGTCCTTGCTAGGAATTCCGGGTAACTTTATGTATTCCTTAAGGTTACAAGTGAAACTTACTTCATGCGGTAGCCCCTTGGACCTTAGCCTCTTATGGTTTGGGTTCTAGTGGCGGTCTCTCTCTCTCTATCCGGACCCATATCTGGTAAAAGTGGTGGCCTGGTTGTTCCCACACCCCCTTATCATGCGTGTCTGTGGGAGCAGTTTGTGCTAGCGTTTTGGCGCTCGCCTTTTTGTTCTCAGTCCTTTTTCGCCGAGATGCCTTTTGAAAAGATTTTTTTCCGCACCGAAACAAGACCCACTATATTGGATTTAGCAAATTCGGGTGTGGATGGGGATTCCCCAATAGATTCTACAGATTTGAATTTGGATGCCCCTGGGTATAAATATATGAATAGGGATACCGATTCAGATGCGGGTCTGGATTTCAACCTATCTAATCATGACTTACTTAACCCGGTTTGTCACACGATAGAGAAAGGGAAAGCTTCTACTCAAGTCATCAAGTGACATATAAAACAAGGAGACATCTTTATGTATGCACAAAAGGCGATTAATCGAGATAGTGCAGAGGGGACAAAAAATGCATGAGGTTTCCTTCAATCTGGTGGTCCCAACAAAAAAAAACATTAGAGCTCGCGGCCTCAGTTGGAAAAATCAGGGTTGTTGTCCCGTTGTGAAGACAACTGAATGCTATTGTTATTCTCCGATCATAATTCTATTCAATGGGTGATTAATTACTTCATATCCTGAGTTTAGGCTGTCATGACAAGTATTATTCTTTTTATATATTTAATTATTGAGTATAATTATTTTTAACTAATTGGGAAAATATATAACTTGTCCTAAACCTAAACAAACAGTGTCAATAATTTCAAATACCAAACGATTAAGAAAAGAAAAGAAGATGGCCCATGTTGTGGGGGTACACCAAATAAAAACAAACATTTTATAATTGAAGAGGACTCTAGAGATTTTAAAAGGGTACTTAATTGATCATATGGGATATACTTCTGGTTCCTACAAAATTTGAGATGTGGTCACAAGTCAATGAGCCAGTATTCATGCATGAAATATATCAAGATTCCATAAAATCCTTGAATAGGGACCACTATAGCCTATTCTTTTAGATGTCTCATAAAATCCTCATAATAGGATACTTGAACTAAGATGTAACAGGGACATCTTTAACAATCCTACCCCTAACCCCAACCCCCAACACCACCACACACATAATCTCTCTTTAATATAGGTATGTAAAAAATACTTGTTAGTTCTTTTAGGTTCATGACAAGATGTTAAAAAAATACACCACACACACACACACACACACACACATATATATATATATAATTTTATTATTTTAATTTATGTGACATGAATAAAAATTTGAGAATTAACTAAATTTTTAATATGATTTTTATATATTTTAATTTGTTAATTATTGTTGTTTAGTATACTTTTTTTATATAATTTTCAAATAATATATGTTACAACATATGTCCTAATTTAAGTGACACTAATAGAATTTTGAGAGTAAGCCAATTTTTCTTATATATTTTTAAAATTATTAATTATTATGATTTGTAATACTTTTAGTCATATTAAAATAATATATGTTCCTCTATCCCAACTTATGTGGCACCGTAAAATTTTGAGAACTGTTAATTTTCTTTTATGTCTTTAAAATATTTAAAATTGTTAATTATTATAATTTCTGTGGCACCTATAGAATTTCGAGCTTCGTTTAAATTATTTTAATGTCTATATATAGAAATTCCACTAGTTTAGGAGCTAATGTTATGAGTCAAGCTAGGTCCTAGATGTGACACAGCGATTAGGATTCCTAACACCTAGTTATGAACCAAGTCTCTTAGCAATCAACCATACATGAGGTAAGTATAGAAACAAGAATGCCAAAGTAAAACAAATGAAAGTCTAGAAATCTTGGCATAGCATTGAAGGAAGTAAATACACCATAGGCTCTTTTACACTTTATTTACAAAGCCTCTAAAATATAGATGAGTTACTAGGACATGCCCTAACTAAGTCGAAGTCTAAAATAAACTGAAAGAACGAATATCCAATAAAAAAAGATCATAAGCACGTCCTTGGATCATGAGGACTCACCAAGATCAACTTTCGAAAATCACTAACCACGTGGAGGATAAGGTAGCTTGTTTGATCCTACAAAAAAAATGTATGTATTAGTACTTTCAATGTACTAAGTATGTGAATAATGCAAAATGTACAATATCATAATATGCAATTGATTAAAGTAAATAATATAATAAGAGATTCATTTTAAAATATAAGTAAATCAATAATGTAGCCAATGCATGATAAAATCATAGTGGAAATCATGAGAGGTTAAATCGATATTTTAGAAACAATTCCAATAAATCCTAGTGTAGTGCTTGGTGTATTAGTTTTTTTGGTAAGAGAGTGTGCACGAGTTATTTATTTTAAGAATAGGCTAGACCAACCATCTGTATCCTTTTCCGTTATAAGTATTAGGAAAGAGAGGTTCATGATCTCGTGAATTGCTTCTGCATAAATTCAGAAATTATATTTAATAACCATAATATTTCACAATTTATTGGTAAATCAATTTTGATTCTCGATTAACTAATAATGTGGAACTATTAACATGGGTAAAACAAACTATTTGACATTAGTTATAAATAGTCAAAACATGTGTAGGATAGCAACCATAACCAATAATATGATCGTGAGAATTATTATATAGAATTTCGATGTTTCTCTGTACATCGAAAAAGAGACATAGTTGGAAAAATCAGGGTTGTTGTCCCGTTGTGAAGACAACTGAATGCTATTGTTATTCTCCGATCATAATTCTATTCAATGGGTGATTAATTACTTCATATCCACTAAGTGAATGTCATGAACATATCTCATATGGAGATCCATTATCGAGGTTAAAAAGGCAAAATCCTACATTGGCACATAGTTATATGACTAGATATTGCTACTAGAGACCCTTTAGGTCGAGTCCCCACCTCAAGGTCAACTCGATGCTAAGTTAAAGTATTTATAGATCATACTTGTCATAATTATAAAACTTATCATGTGAAACAACAATAAACAACTACCCGTCTATTTTCATAAAAATTGATAATAGAATAGCTCATTTATCTTGATTGTAAGGTGAGTGTAGTGCTTTCACCATGACAATATCATGATTAAGTGAGAAAACTCACAATCATTCATACTTTTCTTGAATAGCATCATGGATCTTAAATCATACTTGTCATGAAACTTGCTTGAAAGTTTTCATGACCCAAATTTGGGTGTGATGACACTTGCCTTAACCCACTAAGAGAAGTTAGCCTAATTAAAGATATAACTCAAGAAAAATAGAAATAAAATGGAAGTGACAAGTTTATAAAAGGATAAATAACAATAGAAAGGATCCACAAGTCTAAAACCATTCTTAAGATATGTGTCACATGTACAAGCCTCTTTTATGAGCGAAGTTTTGAACAAAATATACAAGTGTCAATGTCCTTTATTCTCAAATAGAACAAAAATACTATAAGTATACAAAACCCTTGAGAGTCTGCTGAATAGAAAGGCTGCTGAAACATCCTTCATGTGCGTCAGAATGTCTCATAATCGTAATTTTCAGATATCTCAAAAATCATGTGTGATTTCAAAAATCTAACTTCATATTCTTGATCGGGGGCAAAATTGAGTGGGAAATAGGTATAAGCCGAATTTTGGAAGACCCATAGCAAAAAATAATTTTCGCTAATTTTTGATTTTCAGAGAGCATTCGTGCCCCAGGCACGACACGGCCTGGGTGCAGATTATTATTGGGTACTGCTTTGCGTTTAGTCCGTGTTGCAGACTGGATGCGAACCAGTGCAATATTTTCCTTAATTTTCAACTTCGTTCAAGGGCATTTGGGTAATAACCTAATGCCTATATATACGGGAATATCGTAATTTGCAATTATTTTTTAAGTTCAAGAACACTCAAAACCCGCTCAAAAACCCACTAAAATTCTATCCAAAACATCACCTAATATTCCATTCAATCTCAAGAAATCTCAAGGATAAACTTTAGAATTCAAGAATCTAACTCAAGCCCCAAGTCTTCCTCCAATTTTCTTCAAGAAACTTCAAAGTTTAGGTATGTAAGTTTTCATCCATGGGTCCTTTCACCCATTTTGCCCAACTCTCTCTTTTTACGAAAAGTATATGATTTCAAGTTGTATTACTTATGGGTATCTTTTATTATTAAATATGAACATAAATTATGTTGGTGTTTTATCAAGTATTGATTGATTATGCATGAATATCTGTTTCAAGCTTATTCCATGAATTGATTTGTCTATTGAGACTATGCATGACTTGAGCTATAAAACTATGAAATATTATGAGATTTTGTGATGGATTTCAAGATATTCTAAGTGAGAGTTTTACTACAATATTGGTGGGTTGTTTTGCATTGAGTATACTCTTCTTGTTTTACTCTTGAGTTGCATGATTTGAACAAGTATCATGAACCCACCATGTGTTTGATAAAATTACATGAATAAAATTCTCAAGTTATTGATGAACTACTACATAATTTACAAGTCAAGTGATTTCATGATGATTAAGGGCTTTCAAGCATGTATTGAATTCATAAAAAGTATCTATGATTTTACAAGTATCGAATTGAGCACTATTTCAAGATTTTAACCTCTTGTGAGCTATTCATGTCAAGGTAAGGGATCATGTATGATTATTATTACTCTCACTTTCAAGTTAGGCTCACTAGTAGAGGTCAAGCATGTTTATGAGCTACTTATGCCATGTTATCATATCCTTTACAAGTTGTTCATGATTTGACTCTATGACCTATGATTTTCCTGCTCTTGTGAGAAACTACCTAGCATTGAGTGGAATAGAGGCTATTACCCAAGTCCCAGAACTACGTGCCACCATAAGTAAATGGATTAGAGGCGATTACCCAAATTCCTAAGAGGCGAGTACCTTAAATATGAGGGCTTGAGGGGAGTACTCGAGTTCAGGCTTAAGGCGAGTACCCAAGTCCGAGAACTAGAGTTGAGTACCCAGTTCACATAAGGCTTAGTGGATCCACTTAGCCATTAGGAGGTTTACCTTGGCAAATGACTTCCCCTTTCTTTCGGTGTATAAAAAACATCGTGACTCCATGGATTAGCTCACATGGTTTATGTCAGTTATGGTCTCTCTCACTATATTTATTAACTCCCTAAAGTTTATGGTATATGTCAGTCTTGATCTATGGTTTTCTCATATATGTTCATGTCCCTCTCATGTTCCCAAGATATTCTCTTATGATGATTTATGGTTGTTTCTCATTATTATGACCAAATATTCTTACTACTATTGATGGTATTTCAAATTCGTATGATTCATCATTTTATGAACTCAAATGACTTTATTACATATGTATGATATATTCTGCAAGTTAAATGTTTTACATGCATGTTTTATTACAAGCATTATTCATACTTGTCATATTAAGATTATATCCATTGCCTATATGTATGCATTTTGAATATTATGGCTTGTATCTTTGTTGCATTGCATGTTGCATACTTAGTACATTCAAAGTACTAACATATACTCTATGCCTATATGATATTACCATATAGGAACTGGAGCTCCTATCGGTCATCCTCCTCCACGAGGCTAGTTTGGTTTTTGAAGAAAGCTTTGGTGAGTCCTCAACTCCGAGGATAATATCTATTTTATTCATGTAATAATGATACTTATTGTTTATGTTGGATAATAATTATGATGAGGGTGAGCCCGGAAAGTGTCTTGGTCCTGCTCTATTCTTAAGTAGAGGTGTTGTTGGATACTACGTTTGTATATGCTTATGAGCTTGACTCTTCTGATGTTTTATAATTATGAAA
Source organism: Solanum virginianum (assembly GCA_000787875.1). NCBI lineage: Eukaryota > Viridiplantae > Streptophyta > Magnoliopsida > Solanales > Solanaceae > Solanum > Solanum virginianum. The sequence goes on along the minus strand of DF360949.1, from coordinate 46,013 downwards.
GACTTCCCTTAGTCTTGCTTTCCATTTGAATAATTGACTCTTGTTATTATTTTATTTTGTGTCTGCAACCAAGGATGTGTACATGATATGCTAAGAGGCTTGTTTGGGTTGTCTCCGAACTTCCCATTTGCCATGTCATGTCTAGGCCCTAGGCTTGGATTGTGACAAGGTTGGTATCAGAGTACTAGGTTGTTAATGGTCCTCAAAAATCCAACACACCATGTCAAAGAGAGTCTTATTCATGGTTGTGAAGCACGCCACATCTATGAGTAAGAGTGTTAGTCATCTTAAGAAATGATTCACTTTGTCATGATCTATATCATGCTTTAGATGGAATGATAAGGCTTTCCCCCTAAAGAATGCTCTTTTGCTAATGATGGAGTGCCTAACCCAAGGTTTCAAGGTGGCAATGGTGGTATGACTAATCCTAGGTGCGAAAAGTATGGGAGAAATCATAGTGGCACATCTTGGAGGAATATGGGTGCATGCTTCTGGCGTAGGAAGATGGGCCACAAGGTATTTGATTGTCTATGTGCTTAAAACAAGGGTAGAGATAGTCGTCCTCAAGGGCAAGGTGTTAAAGTGGGTCAAAGGGGCAAAGGGAGGCCAACAAGGGGGTGCTCCAAGGAAAAATAGGTTCTACACTCTTTAAGGAAGGCAAGGAGTGGAGGAGGTGCTCGGTTTTGTTATCGGTAAGTTAAAGATTTTTGATTATGATGTGTATGCATTGATAGATTCGGGTGCCACTCTTTCTTTCATTACTTCTTTTGTTGCTAGTAAGCTTCATGTGCGTCTCAAATTGTTATATAAACCCTATGAAGTGTCTACCCTATTGGTGAGTCCATTATTGCTAGAAGAGTCTATAGGATTATCCTGTGTTCATATTGCATAAAGTCTTGCGTTGTGATTTTGTTGAACTTGATATGGTGGATGTTTATATTATTCTTGGGATGGGTTACATACATATCATGTTTCCATTGATTGTAAGACCGTAAAGTTAGATTCCAATTCCCTAATGAACCCATCCTTGAATGGGAAAGTTGTAATGTGGTGGTCAAGAGTAGATTCATTTCTTGTCTTAAAGCTCAAAAATTGATTTCTAAGGGTTGCATTTACCATCTTGAAAGAGTTAGGGATGTTGAACCTAAAGTCCTTCCTATTGAATCAGTTTTGATGGTCAATGAATTTCTTGATGTCTTTCTGGATGAGCTTCCCAGTGTTCCTCCCAAAAGGGAAATAGACTTTGGTACAAACCTTTTTCCCGATACACAATCCATTTCCATTTCCCCTTACCATATGGCCACGGCAAAGTTGAAGAAGTTAAAGGATCAATTGAGGGATTTGTTGGAGAAGGGCTTCATAAGGCATAGCAAGTCACCTTGGGGTGCACCGGTGTTGTTTGTAAAGAAAAAGGTTAGTTCTCTTAGAATGTACAGTGAATATCGGCAACTCAATAAAGTCACTATAAAGAACAAGTATCCTCTACCAATGATAGATGACCTTTTTGATCAACTACATGGGGCTAGTCACTTTTCTAAGATTGATTTTTGGTTTGGATACCACCAAGTGAGGGTGAGGGAGTGTGATATTCCCAAGATGACTTTTTGGACTAGGTATGTGCACATTGAGTTTGTGGTAATGCCCTTTTGGTTGACTAATGCATAGAGAATATTTATGGATCTCATGAGTAGGGTCTTTAAACACTACCTTGATATGTTGGCGGTGGTCTTTATTGATGATATATCGATTTATTCTCAGAGTGAAGAAGAACATTTGGATCATTAAGGGAGTGTTGCAAATCTTGAGGGATGAGAGGTTGTTTGCTAAATATGAGGAGTGTGAATTTTTGTTGAAAAAGGTTGCATTCCCAGGGCACGTAGTGTCGAGTGATGGGATTAGAATGGACCTTAAGTAGATGGAAGTGATAAGAACTTGACCTAAACCTTGACTCCGCTTTGTTAGAATTGAAGGCACTGGTGGAGAAGGGAAATGTGGAGGTTTTCTCTCAAGGCGGAGATGGTATCCTTAGGTATCAGGTAGGTTTTTGATGTTGATTGGGTTGAGGTACTTGATCCTAATAGAGATAAATGATTTATCATATTCTATTCTTCTCAATTTTATAAAGTTGTGGCATCTTTCAAAGTCCTTTGGAGGAATCAACGAGTCGAAAGTGCCACTTGGGAAGCCAAAGCTGACATGAAGAAATGACATTTATACCCCTTTTACTCTATTCAAGCCTAACATGACAAATTAAGTCCTATCTATGATTTCAAGTCTTATGTTTCATCTCTCATGTCATTTTTGCATACATACATGTTCATGTTAACAAGTTTTGATGATTTTCATACATATATATAAAAATATTTTGAGTATGGTGTTTAAATGCATTTGTTGCATTCATGTCAGGCTGGAAGTCTTATGATTTCATCTCTTATGTATGTTTCTTTGACATTCCGGGACAAATGGTCCCAAGGGGGAGATATTAAAATACCTCTCATGTGAGTCGGAATGCCCCATAATTGTAATTTTCATATATCTCAAGAATCGTGCGTGATTTTGAAAATCTGACTTCATATTCTTGATCAGGGGGAAAATTGAGTGAGAATAGGTATAACTCAAATTTTAGAAGATACGTAGCTAAAAATAAATTTTGCTAATTTTTAATATCCAGAGAGCATTCATGCCCCAAGTGCGACGCGTCCTGGTCGCGGATTAGTGTTAGGTGCTGCTTCGCGTTTGGTCCATATTGCGGACTGGAGGCAGATAATTGCAATATTTTCCTTAATGTTTAATTTTGCTCAAGGGCATTTGGGTAATAACCCAATGCCTCTATATATGGGAATACCCTAATTTTCCATCATTTTTCAAGTTCAAGAACACTCAAAACCCTCCCAAAAACCCTCTTAAAATTCTCTCCAAAACATCACCCAATATTCCATTCGATCTCAAGAAATCTCAAGGATCAACTTTGGAATTCAAGAATCCAACTCAAGCCCCAAGTCTTCCTATAATTTTCTTCAAGAAACTTCAAAGTTTAGGTATATGGGTCTTCATCCATGGGCCCTTTCACCCATGGAGCCCAACCCTCTATTTTTACGGAAGTTGCATGATTTCAAGTTTTATTACTTATGAGTATCTTTTATTATGAAAAATGAACATAATTACATTGGGGTTTTATCAAGTATGATTGATTACACATAAATACCCATTTCCAGCTTCTTTCATGAACTGACTCTGTCTATTGAGACTATGCACGATTTGTGCTATGAAACTATGAACTATATGAGCTTTTGTGATGGATTTCAAGATACCCTAAATGAGGGTTTTACTAAAATATTGGTTGGTTGATTTGGATTGAGTTTACTCTTCTTGTTTTATTCTTGTGTTACATGATTTTGAATAAGTATCATGAACCCACCATGTGTTTGATAGAATTACATGACAAGAATTCTCAAGTTATTGATGAACAATTACCTGATTTACAAGTCAAGTGATTTCATTATTATTAAGGGCTTTCAAGCATGTATTGACTTCATGAAAAGTATCTATGATTTTACAAATATCAAGTTGACCCCTATTTTAAGATTTTAACCTCTTGTGAGCTATTTTTGTCAAGAAAAGAGATCATGTATGATTATTATTACTCTCATGTTCAAGTTAGGGTCAAAAATATAATAGATACAAAAAAGTATAGATGAGAGAATAAATAAAGAATAAGTGGAAAACATATGAGCTACTCATGCCATGTTATCATGTCCTTTACAAGTTGTTCATGATATGACTCTGTGACCTATGATTTTTCTACTCTTGTGAGAAACTACCTAGCATCGAGTGGACTAGAGGAGATTACCCAAGTTTCAAAACTACATGCCATCATAGGTAAAGAGATTAAAGGCGATTGCCCAAATCCCTAAGAGGTGAGTACCCTAAATATGAGGGTTTAAGGTGAGTAACTAAGTCTGGGCTTAAGCCCAGTACCCAAGTCCAAGATCTAGAGCCAATTAGCTCATTCACATGAGGCTTAGTGGATCCACTTAGGCATTAGGAGGTTCACCTTGTCAAGTGACTTCCCCCTTTCTTCCAGTGTAGGGGAAACATCGGGATGCCATTGATTAGCTCATTTGTTTATGTCAGTAATGGTCTCTCTCACTATCTTTATGAACTCCTAAAAGTTTATGGTATATGTCACTCTTGATCTATGGTTTTCTCATATATATTCATGTCCCCCTCATGTTCCCAAGATATTCTCTTATGATGATTTATGGTGGTTTCTCATTATTATGACCAAATATTCTTACTACTATTGATAAGGGTGAGCCTGGAAATTGTCTTGGCCCCCGCTCTATTCTTAAGTAGAGGTGTTGTTGGATACTACGTTTGTATATGCTTATGAGCTTGACTCTTCTTATGTTTTATGATTATGAAAGACTTGCCTTAGTCCCACTTTCAGTTTGAATAATTGACTCTTGTTATTGTTTCATTTTGCTTCCGCAACCGAGGATGTGTACATGATATGCTAAAAGCATTGTTTGAATTTTCTCCGGATTTTCCATTCACCGTGTCACATCTAGGCCCTAGTCTTGGGTCTTGACAACTGCTATCTCTTAGGTAATTCAAAAGCTAGGTCCAAATATGAAATAGTAATATCAGGTAAAATCGGACGAACAAACCTATACGTGTGTAGAAGCAAGAGTGAATATGAAATAACATAGTACTAAGCAAGAAGATTCTATACAAAACGTAGAGATTACAGAACACAAGTACTCGAATCAAACCATCAAACCTCCGAAATTACAACCTACACTTAGGAAAGCCAACATACAAAATATATGAATATAAGTTAAGTAGTACATTATTTTCCAAATAATTACAATCAACATGTCATAAATATAAAATTTAATTATTGATACACAATACCACCACAGATCCATCACAATCATATCATGTGCATGAGGTGCAAATGATGAAATATAATGCCACATAATCTTTATACATGTCTATTTTACGATACCTATCCACTGATAAACTCAAACCAAAATCCATAAGGACTCTCACATGAACCATGCTACTATCATTTTTCTTTGACACAATCATGTCTGACCAAAACTATTTTTCTTTAGCTTTTATCACATATTGTTGGAACTACTTCCTTTCAGCATTTAAAAAAATCTATTTGGAACTATTTTCCTTCATCTTTTATCATATTTTGTCAGAATTATTATCCTTTAGTATTCATCAAAATTTTCAAATCAATTCAAATAAGCACTTCAAGTAAAGCATGAGCATATTCAATAAGTCCACACAATGATAAATCATTAGTCAAGCTAATCAATCTCATCATCAATTTAATATTAACATCAGTATTATCAATCAAATTCTTCAATGAGAGGCTCAACATTATTATTCAATTTCTTCCATAATCAGTATATCATTTTTAGTCAAGACTCCTCGATAATGAGTCATATTCTTCATCAAGATTCTTTCACAAATGAATCATCAATATCATCAGGTTTATTCCACAATTAGATCAATATAACATTCACAATGTCTCCATAATTATATAATAATCTACTCAATTTGTATTCAATACTTTAATTGATAATCACAAATTATCATCAATGGAGAATATATCAACAATCATATTTCTCAATAATGAACCAATTTGGTGCATGCAAATAGTTAACAATTTTATTACCCATCTTTATTTAGTTAGATCTATTTATGGATAATTAGCTCATTTTAGAATCTCCATCACTCCCCAACATACAAGGAAGAAAAATACAAGGTTCAATAATCTCAACAAAGGTTTAGAAATTCACTTGCCTCAATAAAATCAAGCAATCAATCTAACGCTTGAGCCTTCTATTCAAAATAGTATTCAAAGCACCATAATCTATCCAAATAATGATTCACAATCAAATTTCAAGACTAAAATGAAAAAAAGCATGGAATTATAAAAAAGGTGTGTCCCATACTATGAAGGTCTGGGAGAGAGTTGTGGAGATAAGGGTGTAAAGAATAGTATCTGTCTTAGTGATCCAGTTTGGATTCATGCCGGGGCGGTCGACCACTGAAGCAATTCATCTTATTCAGAGGTTAATGGAGAAATATAGGGAAAGAAAGAAGTACCTTCATATGGTGTTCATTGATCTCGAGAAGGCATATGACAAAGTCCCAAGGGATGTCTTATAGAGGTGTCTAGAGGTAGATGGCATATATCAGGGCAATTAAGGATATGTACGATAGAGCTATAACTCGGGTAAGAATGGTGGGAGGAGAATTTGAATATTTTTTTGTTGAAATGGGACTTCATCAAAGATCTGTATTGAGTCCTTTCTTGTTTGCATGGGTGATAGATGAGCTGACATGATCTATCCAGGAGGAGGTACCTTGGTGTGTGCTATTTATAGATTACATAGTATTAATTGATGAGACTCAAACTAAAGTGAATGATAGGTTGGAGGCTTGGAGATATGCCTTGGAGTCCAAAGGGTTCAAATTGAGCAGGACCAAAACAGAATACATGGAGTGCAAATTCAGTGTTATGAGGGACAAAGCAGACTTTGATGTGAAACTGGTCACTCAACTTATCCCCAAGAGGGAAAACTTTAAATATCTAGGGTCCATCATCCAGAGTAGTGGCAATATTGATGATGATGTCACATATCATATTAGAGCATCTTGGACTAAATGGAGGCTTGCATCTAGAGTATTTTGAGATAAGAAGATACCCCCTAAACTCAAAGGTAATTTCTATGGAGTGGTGGTTAGACCATCTTTGTTGTATGGGGTGGAGTGTTGGCCAATAAAAAAGGCACATGTCCAGAAGATGCATGTTGCTGAGATGAGGATGTTAAGATGGATGTGTGGACATACCAGGTGTGACAAGGTTAGGAACGAGATCATTTGGGAAAAGCTTAAGGTGGCTCCGGTTGCAGATAAGATGAGGGAAATGAGACTGCGTTGGTTTGGACATGTATAGAGAAAGAGTACCGATGCCCCTGTTAGGAGGTGTGAGAGGTTGGTTGTAGGAGCTACACAGAGGGATAGAGGCAGACCAAAGAAATATTGGTGGGAGATGATCAGACATGATATGACGAAACTGGATCTCAACGAAGACATGACCCTAGATAGAAAGAAGTGGAGATTGCAAACTAGAGTAGTAGGCTAGTTGGTTGGTAGGGTTAGGTGGCTTTTTAGTCACGGGGGTATGTAAGGTGGAAGAGTAGTAGTGTTTGTTTTTAATATGTGGTGTAATCAGGTGGTGTTTCTATGCAGACCCCTCTTGTGGGATTCTACTGGGTATGTTGTTGTTGTAAAATTACTCAAAAATAAAATACCTAAAAATGAGGATGAAATCTAAAAACTTTTACATTAAAATGTTCCCCAAGGTATTAGGAATCCATTAACGAAAACTATTTTGAGGTTTAAAATTAATAACTAATCCAAAAGTGCTCAAAACTCTAGTTTTAGAATTCAGCTACTATTTATTTATATTAATCCTCTTGGTGTTATCTCCTTAAACACAGAGTATAGCTATCCTGACCTTCTACAAACATAAGAATAATGCCAATCACATGGAGTCTCCTAGACATACCCTCTGTGAACACAACTTCTCCTCCTCTAACATAAAGGTCAATAAAGTGACCCCTCACTAACGCGTATGAGGTGGCACGAACGCAAAGGAGATTACTTTAGTAATAGATCACAACAAACACACTAAGGCGCAAAATCATGGAATGAACTTTCAAGATTCATTCAGAACTCTAAACACACAACTCGTATATGCATCTTGACAAATTGATGTTCCAAACTCAATGGAATTATCAAAAATTAAATTTGAGATTTTCTTGACCCGAAAGTCAATTAATCGCAATGAAACTAATTTAAGGCATCAAGATTCTAAAACAATATCGAGACATTCTAAAATTATATCAAAGCTCATTCTAGAGCTAAAATTACTACCCAAATCTAATAAAATCATCAGAGATCCAATCCGAGCATTTGAACTCAAAAGGTTGACCAAAGTCAAACCATTATCAATGTTTAATTAGATTTCCAATTTTGGACATCAAATTTACAAAATAACTCTAAATTCAATTTTGGAAACTTTCCTAGACTAATTTTCATATATTGAAATTGATGAAATCGATGAAATTTTATTCTAAGATTGAAAACAATAAAAGACTCCAAAAGTCAAAATTAAATAACTCAAGCCTTTAGAATTCAATACATTACCAAGATCTCAACGTTGCATATAATTTTTAAAAATCAACTATCATTAATAGTTAAATAAGACTTGGGGCAACTATTGGAGGAGTAAAAGAGTAATTTTTTAAAATATCAAAAATGATCTTCATGGTCATTACATCATTCACTACTAAGACCCATGTTCATCTTTGAACATAAGGTAAAGAAAATACTTGAAGTCTCAAAGAAATGAGGATAATGGGGTTGTTGTCATGACTCAAGCCTAGAGCCTAGTCGTAACACGGTGAATGAGAAATCCAAAGGTACCTCACCTAAGCCTCTTAGCATTGATCAAGCATTTACATGTATTTGAACATAAATAAGGGGAATTTAAATAGGGAAAAGAGACTAAGGAACATTCAAATTAAAACTATGAAAAGGAAACCAACTTAAAATTTCATACACTTGTGTCCAACAATACTATCTAAGAAAAGACTACCCGGTGGTTAAGACATGTTCAAAGTTCACCCTCAAGTGTTGGTAGAAAAAGAAACACAACTTAAGAAAGATTAATTATGTAATACATCAAACATGAAAAAAAAGAGATGTTCCTCAAACAAGAGGACACACAATTCACTAGTCTTCAAACGTTCAAAACCTAGCCATGTGTTGGAGGAGGAGCACTGGTCCATTCATGGTGATATCATGTTGGCAAAATATATGTTAGTACTTTGAATATACTAAGTATGAGGGATGCAAATGTAATAATAAAATCATAATATCGTAATAGCCAATATGCATAAGCATAACCAATATCATAACAAGAAATATGCATAAGCATAACCAAAGAGTAAAGCTCAATATGAAATGAATGACTATTGCATCATTAAAAACATGCTTTGAAGTAAAAAAATTATCAAAACTCATTATATATATATATATATAAATATATAAATATATATATATATATATGTCTATGTGAGAGGTGACAAGAACTGACATTTAAGACTA
>DF360949.1:0-35699 GCA_000787875.1 Solanum virginianum | reverse complement strand
TGATCCGAATCAAATTTCTCTTCTTTGATAAGAATTTGATTTTCCTTGTCTATATATAGGGTCTTCAACTTTATTTATGAGTGTTAGGAACTTTTATATTTTTAGTACATTGACAAAATATTGTATTCTCTTATTTATTCATTTTTCAATTCAAGTGATGCATTTTTTATTTTCATCTTTTTATTCTTCATTTTAAGTTCAAAATTATACAAAAATCAATTATCATTGATTCTAATACAATGAATATGAGTAGGTAAATTCACAAGTAGAGTGATAGGTCATGTGCTGCAAAAATATAGAACTTTTGATGCTTAAAACTTGAAATTTTATGTGTTCTCAAAGTGATGTTAGTGGGTTTGATGTGTTTTTATGTTTACTTTTTAGGATTACAAGATTTGGCATGATTTTGGGCAAAGTTTTGCAAAATTTTAGTTTTTGAAGACTTAAGGGCTACTCTATGGGCCATGGATTATTCCACGGGTTGTATAGAAGTTTCATGAGTGAGATCCAATGAAATGACTAGTTTCAGATGTTACATTCATTAACTGTTAGATGACCCATAGAAGTTTTTATGAGTCGTAGATCTATTTTGTGCCTGGAATATCATAGTTTGAACAGTTTCTGAAGAGTTGTCAGGCAAACCCTTTTTGGGCCATAAGTTTGATGATGGCTCATAGAAAGGTCTCGTAGATTGGAAGCCAATTTTTGGAAAATACAGAGTATGAAGCTCAGGTAGGGGCCATGGATCCTTATATCAGCCCGTAGAAACTGCCAATCTAGTTTTTCTATTGTGATTTCTTGAGGAGAATTTTGAATTTCTTGTTCTTATTTTCATCATTATATATGTTAAAATATGTTATTCTATACCATGATTCTTTCATTTATGTTTATTATGGACAACTAAATCTACATCTAGGGTTTTGGGAACCATGAAGAACTAACAAGGTAAAATCGAATAATTTGTAATTCTTATAAAGTGTACATACACATATTAATTAATTTTTTTTGTTATGAATACTTTTTAATGGTGCCCAATGTTAGAACCCGCCTAATTCTTACTAACTGGATCAACATAGTAATGAATAGGTAAAGAGATCAATTAATAAGATTCGATGTGATCCCTCTCATTTAATCAACTAAACTGGATCAAAAGTATGTTGTATTGGAACAAAAGGTAAGGGTTAGTAATGTCACACTGCGGGGATAGATCAAATCACATAGTGAAATTTACCTCTTTTCTGGATCAAAGGGTTTACTAAACTTAACTTACCGTTCTTCATGCTACACACTAGAAAAGATTATGATTATCTTGTGATATTAAGTTGGGAATTCATGGGGAACACAATACCATAGTTACTTCTCTCACTGATTTCACAACACTTGTTTCTAGTTTATGCTTCTCTCATACAATTACAAAAACCCCCTTTTTGGGAGATAAGTAGGTTAATTTATTTGATTTGCTCGTAATTATTCCTGGTCTAGACCATATTCCTAGTGGATTCGACCCTAACCTTTATTAAGTCATATATATTGACAATGACTGATTATTCCTTAAAAATGGAGGTGTAGTTTGGGAGATATCAAAATTTTGACACCGTTGCCAGGGAATATGGCTTTTAGACTAGTTTAATTCGAGTAATTCAAGAATTAATCCTTATTTCCATCATTTTATGTTTTTTTATTGTTTTTCTTTGTTTCAGCTTATAGTGTATGCACAACACTCATAGTTGTGGCAAACCCTTGATTCCTTTTTTTTCTTGAGATCCAGATGACACTGAGAAGAATGTCCTAGAAAAATGTGAACAACACTGCAAATTATGCCATGAATGCAGCACTGAATCAAAATAATAATAATAGTAATAACCCATCACCACTTGAGGAAACTAATCCACCACCACAAGATCTTCACACCATGGCTAACCTATGGATTCAATATAGGCTTGATCCTATGGTGATGGATATCATTGGAGCTATTGTGTAACCTCTATTACCAAATGACACAAAAGTCATCGTTTCGAGTGGGTTACTTCAAATGCTAAAAAATAGAGAGTTGTTTGTAGGCTTACCATCTGAGGATCTGCATAGCCATCTAATAACATTGTCTTCGTCTGCAAGAGTATGATGGGAAGTCATAATCTATCCATGGATGCCATTGGGCTCCTTCTCTTCCTATTGTCTCTAACAGGAGAAGTAGTACAATGGTTGTTCGAGCTCCCACAAAGTTCAATCACCAGTTGGGCAGAAATGCAGCAGGCCTTTTTAGGGAGGTTTTTCCTAGGTTGATGAAGCTAAAGTTAAAGGATCAGATCATCAAATTTGAGCAATTGCCTCGAGATTTGATCAGCACTACGTGGGAGAGGTTCATAAAGTGCCTGAGAAGTATCCCTGACCACAAGATTGTTGATGATGCCCTGGTAGAAATCTTTGATCGAGCCCTAGATGAAAATAGCCAAGTTATTGCTAACACTGTCATGAAAGGCTCATTTTTAGATTGTCTATTCCAAATTATAGCTGAGAGGCTAGAGAGAGTGGTCAAGACGAATCGTGCATAGGGTATGAGAGACAATTTGATGACTAATAGCTCTTTCTAGGTTAGTACTAATTCTTAGCAAGAAAAAATAAATAAGGAAATGATGCAAGAGCTTCCTCAGATTAATAATAATGTCGCATTGTTGATGAAGCAAAGTCAGGAGCGCATGACAGCAGTAAACCATCAACTACTATGAGAACCCACGTATGAGGAGCCTTACTATGGGGAGGACACTAGTTTTATCACTGACCATATAGGGGATTTTTGGACCAACACCCAGGGGTCCAATCAGGACTATTGGCACTAATGTCAATGAAATTAAGATTGAAACTTTAACAAGGATGGTGCTTTCAGAGACAAGAATCGATGAGGCTACTATGAAAAGAATTGGGGCGAAGATAGAGAAGCTGATTTGGGATGCAGAGATGGTTGCAGAAATGGTCCGTATATGCCATCATATAATCGTGACTCTAGTGCTAGTAGCTCTCAAATTGAAGATATGTTCTACTAACTGTTGAAAAACACTGATGCACAAGATGAGACCTTAAAAGGGATGAAATCTAACATCTCTAACATTAATTAGATAATCGAATCTCATTCTGTTACTATCAAGTGGCTGGAGAAATAGTTTGGTCAGATGTTGATTTAGCTAAACCAATATCAAAAAGGTATATTGCCCTGCAATACAGTGCAAAATCCAAAGAATGAGCATGCCACGCCCTCACTCCCGTTAAGGTGAACTGGTACCCATTGCCGATAAGGTTTGGGAGAACCAACCTATATCTATGTGCTTTCTATACATATTATAAGGGATTCCTACATTCAACATGCCTTTAAGAAAGTAAACAGTAATAGCAAGCCAAAAGGAAATGCATATGGCTAGGCCATTTGGGCCACGTTGTCTAAAGTACGAGACATGACCACACTTTAATTTACATAGTCTACAAAGCTTCTAGATAATGAGAAGTATCTGATAAGGGTCGGGATAGGCCCTGCCTCAACTAACTGTACAACACAAAAATATAAGCTATAGACATGCAAAGCTCTGAAGCAACCTGGAGCTTGGTAACAGTAGCTGGATATCCTGTACTCTTACTGGGGAGATCTACTAGCACCTGTACCTACAACATGAAATATAGGTCCCCCGTAAGAGACGTCAGTATAAGATAATGTACTGAATATTTAAGGCAGAAAATACTGTATGTGAAGTAACAACTCAAAGGAAACTATGCACTCATGTAGGATTAGAGATAACATTTAGTTATACTATGGGATCATGTACTTTATGTTCTTTTTGTTACTTTACCTTTACTGTATAATCTATGCACAACATGTAATACAAATGACCAGCTGATCAGTGGTAAATCTATATCTGGATCGACCCTGGCTAGGCTTTTTCTTCAACCCCTTGGCCTACCCTCCATGATAGGATTGACCCTGGCTAGGTGATTTTTCCACCCATCGGGTTACCACTCATCAATAAGCAATATATTTTACCTTTTAATTACACTGATTATTCCTTAAAAATGGAGGTGTAGTTTGGGAGATATCAAAATTTTGCAACTTGGTATCCATGTATATATGTAGATTTGAAGGTGACTATGTACGGGAGCATATGGACATGTGAAAGAGTGGAGACATGGTTAATAGTTGTGTCAGAGTTGGTAAGTGCCTTTATGGGCCAAGGAAGAATCTAGATTTCATGCCAAGTAATACAAAATCAAGTAGCCTTACATACCACGTTGTACGACCTCGCTATTACCTTGAGATAACCTTTCCTTCCTCCAAATATTTATCCACAACATAGGAGGTGATAAAACTAGCATTAGCAGCAAATAGACACATCTTGGTAGCCCAATGAATGGTCTGAACACCCAATTCATAAGATCCATAAATACTGCTGGAGCATTAGTCAATCCAAAAGACATCACCTACTATGTTGGCAACCCAATCTCATAAAAAACAACACACGGGTAGCAATGGATAATTATAAACCCGAGCATATTCTTTCAACCTTTCCGCCCCTAATCGTATTTTCTAATACATATTCTCATATACATATCATGTGCAGCCTATTTTAGTTCCATAACAGCCTTGTAGTAGCCAAAAAAGCACAACACATAACAATTATACACAACATACAAATGGGCAGCATAACGTTACATCCCTTCGCTACATTTTGACGTCGACGATTCCAAACCTGTTTCAACTTTAACCAAACAATCCCCACAATATATACACATACAACCAGCCTTAAAATAGTTCAAAAACTATCCTCAAAATAGGTGGAGGATGTGAGACCATAGTGCTCAATCAATCAGCCCGCAAGTTCTTATTACGAGCACAATTACGATATCACACAAGAACTCACTTTCACGGACTGTAAAAATGGTGTAGCAGCCTTTATACATCGTTAAGAACCAATAAACATTAATAATAGTAACCTCCTTTCATAATCAATCCAACCAAAAAGAGAAAAGCTTCCAAATAAACAAGAAAAATGTGCAACAACTTTTAGAACACATGCTGTCCAATAATTTCAGCAAGGGTATAATCAGCTTATCCTCTTGTTTTACATAAGAAAACCATACTAAACACATAAATATTCTTACTTACCTTTACCCTAAAGGTGTAGGGCTTCTCCAAGAACCCTAAAAGTCTCTTTTGGCTGCTTATAAAGTCAAGAAACATTTGAGAGAAAACTTGTAAACAAGCTAATTTTTTGTTCAAGTTCATATGACTTATGGGAGCTATTTTAAACCCTTTTTAAAGGGGGACTTTGGCCGAATTAGTAAGGCATTTTTAGCCTTACTTTACTAAGTTGGTGATGCAGCTTCTTTTTCCTTTCACTTGGGCCTTATTGGGTTCAAATTGGTTGGGCCATGGCTGCCCATGTTTCCCTTTTCTCCTAACTTAGTTTTGACCCAATTAGTCCAGTGGATTGTGATATACTTTGGCCCTTTTATTCTTCATCTTGGGCTATAAGTATAGTCCATTTATGATGCTAAGACATGGGCCAAAGTTACACACTTAACACAGACTTTATTCATAATCGGATTTGTATGGATTCAACATTGGGTCTCGTCTCTATCTAACTAGCAAGTTTAAGATAAGCAAGTAGGTGACTCACCTGCTAGCTTCCTATATCCTACAAGCACCTCAATTCTCTCCCTTTGTTTAGGGCCGTGATCTCTTCAATTTGACTTAAAACTTATTTATACTCGACCCTCTTAAGCGTTAGACACATATATCACCCTCTAACATGAGATTCAAGCACTTTTAAAAATTGGTGCTAATTTGAAAAGCCATATAATGTTTCATTTGCATAGTACTAGTATTTTAAGGTGTGGGGTATTACAGAGCGACAATGTATGGCAGTGATGTCACATGGTGGAAAAAAGACCATTGACCCACTAATGCGAGTTGCTGATGATGAGGTTTGCAAGGAGATGGTTGAGAGGAAGGATGCGGGGCCTAGAGATGCCAGCATCAAAGATAGGGTGAGTGTTACAGTGGTGATGCCACATAAGTTGAAACCCATTTCTAGACCTCTCCCTCCTTTCCCTCAGTGACTCAAAAAGAAAGAGAAGGAAGTTAAACTCCAGCACTAAATCTCAATGCTGAAGTAACTCTCCATCAATATCCCTTTCATTGAGGCATTGGAGAAGATGCCCGAGTATGAAAATTCATGAAAGACTTGGTGACGCAAAAGAGGACTATGAGCCAAGAGCTCTCTTAATAGCTTCAACAGTATAGTGTAATAGCAACAAGGTCCTTAGTGCAGAAGAGAGAAGATCCCGGAGCATTCACCATACCCTTCACTATTGGAGAAGTCAAATTTGTAAATGCATTATGTGATTTAGGTGCCAGCATCAATTTAATGCCTTTTGTAGTATTCAAGAAGTTAGGCTTGTGTCACGACCCAAGCCTAGGGCTTAGACATGACTAGCGAATGGAGAACCCGAAGGAACCCCAAATAAGCCTCATAGGATATCATTACACATCCTTGGTCATAGAAGTAATTAAAATGACAATAAGAGATAAGCATAAACAAGGGGAATTAGGACTAAGGGTAAACTTCCATATCGTAATCATCAAGAAACAAGAGAGTCAAGGCTCATATCATAGATAGATAACATGTCCAATAATACCTCTAAAACTTAGATAGGAGCGGGGCCAGGATAAACAACTGGGCTCACCCTCATACTCAATACATACATAAAAGAATGATAGTCTTAGTACATAACATGAGATCATAGACATTGTCCCAGGAATGGAGGACTCACCAACTATCTTGAGAGAAATCGTACTAGCCACGTGAAGGAAGATGCTCAAGTGAGGCTATGATTCCTACATGGTGATATCATGTAGGCATAGAGTATACATTAGTATATTAAAATGTACTAAGTACGTAGGAAGCAATGTAACAAGAGATAGGCAATATAATCAAAATGCATAATCATAGCAAGAGGTAGTCTATTAGCAGCATGACATGCATGAACAAATCTTGAAGTAAAACATGCTTGAAAATAATCATTCTTACATAGCTTGTTTAACCTAATAAGGTGAATTGATTAGATCATCCAAATACCTTGAACTACAGGATTAGGAATATAGCATGAGCTATAACCCCTTCTAGTAGGTAATGGGTAGTACATGAGATAATAAATAGCACATGAGGGTAGAAGGTAGCATAACTTATAACCCCTACATATGTGTATTAGATAATACATAGCCTTAAATTGCATATGAGGGTGAGGCATACCACATAGTTCATAACCCCTTCATATGAGTACATTGCAAACCTCAAATCATACACGAGGGTAAGGAGTATGACATAGTTCATAACCCCTACATGTAGAAATGAGTAAGTGAATAACACATGAGGGTAGAAGGTAGCATAAGTCATAACTCCTTGTACATGAGGGTAAGGTGTAAAAAATAGTTCATAACCCCTTCATGTAGGTTTCATAATTTACAAGAGCATAAACCTTAGCATAAGGACTCAATAAGTCATCAACAATTCCCAAGAACATAACAACATAAGAGCCCAAAAATTCACTTGCAACACCATAGGTACTTTATATGTTTTAAACACACAATATATATTTTTTCATCTCATATAGTCATTCAAATCATAAGACATGCACTGGACCATAAGTTTCTTAAGAACCTTAAACCGGATATTTTATCAAACACTTAGCGGGTGTGTAATGCTAGTATGAAACCACGCAATTCAAGAGTAAAACCATGTAAGAAAATTTAGTGTAAAACCATCAATGGATACTTTGTAATAGGCTCAAGCAATATACATCAAAACCTTTCATCAAATGCCATAATAGATCTTAGATTCATATCTCAAAACATGCTAAAACAATCACCCTTTCATGAAACCCCAACATAGTATGCAGTGAATTTCATAATATGTAAGACCCATGGGTAAATCAACTTTAAATTATGCAATGTTAGGTAAAGGGAAGCTTGGGCATCATGGGTTAAAGGAACCCATGAAATAAATGCACATACCTTAGCTTTGGAGAATAGCTTGATGATGGTTGGAGATGGAGACTTGAAGCTTGAATGAGAACCTTGAGATCCAGATGAGTTTTGAGACTTGAATTTAGGAGTGGAATATTTGGCTAAGTGTTTGAATGAGTATTGGAGAATTTTTGGAATGATATAAGGATGAAAAATGACTAAGTATAGGTATTTTCACATATGGAAACACTTAGTCCCAAGACTCAAGAGTCTTGGACCGAACTTAGAAAACTGGCACAAAAATATGCATTGGCGCATTGCGCCAGTAACACGCAAACCCCTCTAGAAATTGAAACTTTAAAATTTGAAATTGTGAAGTGTTCACTCTAAAATCTAGGTAAGATCCTTGTCCTACTCAATCTGAACTCCTGAAGAAGTCTACGAAGTTGGATTTATGATATCACGTACGAATTTTGAAAAATATGAAAATTATAATTTCGGGCACTCCCAAGGCACATTTTCAGGCACTTTTTAGGGTGGTTACAACTTGGGAGCCCCTACTCCAACGAATATATAGTTGTTAATGATTGATAAGATAGTGAAGAAGCCTATAAGGATATTATATGATGTTCTTGTCAAAGTAGAAAAATTCATATTCTCTGTAGACTTTGTGATCTTGGATTGGGAAGTTAACTTCGAAGTCCCAATCATCTTAGGAAGGCACTTCCTAGCCACACAGCGAGTACTAGTAGAAATTGAATCAAGCCAAAAGTTTAGATGAATAATGAATAAGTCATCTTCAATATCTGTCAGTCTATGAAGAGACCCGATGATTTAAAGATGGAAGTTTAGGCACTTGGTGAAGTTTGAGTAACCAAGTTGTCCAAGTCGTACCACAACATTAAATTAGGTGCTACCTGGGAAGCAACCAAAGATGGATATTGGCACTTAGGTGCCTAGGTATGTTCTTTTTTACTCCTATATAGTTATTTAGTTATATTTTTTTTTGCGTTGAAGACAATGCAAAATCTTTTCGATGGGATGTGGGTAGTTATAGGCCTTGGTGAAGTCTAAGTAACTATGGCCTAAACCTATCTCAAATTTTGAGTGCGAGAGATTTTCTTACCTGTGTTCTTTTCCTAAGGACATTTATTTTCTATTGAACTGACATGTTTAGGATGTGTAAGTAATATTAGTAGCTTATTGTACTAATATCTATGGTATATGTTAGTTTTATGGAAAATTGATACTTATTAGAATTATACTGTGTCAGGTAGTTTTTATAACAACAATATGAAATCAATGATTGACAGTGCTTGTTCTGATGAGTGTGGTTTAATTTTGATGTAAAACATTATTTAAGAGTCTATGTTGATAGTGTAGTCAGTGCCAAGTGTGTGTAAGCTTCTTTGCATAATTCTTATACTATGTTTCAATTCAGAACTTGCCCTGTTACTCTGACTAAGGCTGTAGGTTAGTTGGTTAGGAAAAGATCTTAGGCCATTGTTCATATTAATCCACTTAGTCTAACTAACCAACCAAATGCTTGATGTATCCCTTGATCCTAATGTTTGAATTTTACATACACCTATTACAAAACACCTAAGTAACCGAGCCTTGTTGAATGTGAAATCCTGAATTTGGCCCTGGTTCTTCCTAGAATATTATGAACCTTGAATGAGGGAAAAAACCTAAGTTGAGGGTAGCTACAAAAATTGGCCTTGGTTCATAGGTTGGATATTGTGCACCTCAACTGAGGCCAAAACCCTAAGTTCAGGGTGGCTGGTATAAGGGAAATCACACTGAATAGGGTGGAAGCTAGTGATACATGAAGAAAGGAGAAAAATACGTTGTGGGTGCAAGAAGAATTAATCAATGCCTAAATAATGAGCAAAAAATAAAAAGAATGTTAAAATAAAGGTAATGAGCTTAAAAGTGTGGGTAAGGCACCCAGAAAGGTTTGAAATAGGAGAAGGGAAGAATAAGTTAAAAATAATAGTGTTGGTAGGGAAAAAGTGTAGACTAACACTGTGTTAGGAGGTCCATTAGTCACTATATTCCTAAAACATCATACCAAAGTCCCCTCAGCCTATGTTACAATCCAAGAAAGTCTTATAGTTATCCTAGTCCAAGTAGTCGAAGGTGATAATTGTGAGTATAGGGGTAAGCATATGGTATTGGGCATAGTGTTTGAATATCTGTTGTGAGTGTGAGTGATTTTTTTTTGTCTCAAGCATCAAATATGAAAATACTAATCATGGGTAGGATATGGGTCTTCTTTGTATAAGGGCGCGTGCACTACATTGTTGATTCTAGGCTAATCTGGTGAATGTTGCTTGTGGTTACCTCGCTTGTCATAGTTGCATTGTCGCACATATTGATGTGGATTGGTTTATTTGATGACTATATGATATGCACTGATGAGTTAGTGTAGGTACCTGTGCTTGATTTAGAGAAAATATATGTCGTTAGAATGAGCTCTGTGTGTTGCTATACTGCTTATGTAGATTGAGTTCGTCGCATGAGAACAAGCAATAATTTTAACATTAGCGTGTTGATGTGTTGCCAAAATACAACACTTTTGATTCTTAAAACTTTGAGTTTTATGTGTTCTCAAAGCAATGTTAGTAGATTTGATGTATTTTTATGTTTGTTTTTCAGGATTACATTATTTGGCATAATTTTGGGCAAAGTTTTGTAAAATTTTAGTTTTTGAAGACTTACAGGCTACTCTACGGGCCGTGGATTATTACACGAGTCATAGAAAGGTTTTATGAGTGAGATCCAGTGAAGGGACTAGTTTCAGATGTTGCATCCACAACTATCGAATGACTTTAGAAGTTTTTATGAGTCGTGGATTAGTTTCGTGCCTGGAGGATCAAAGTTTGAAAAGTTTCTGAAGACTTGTAAGACATAACTATTTATGGGCCATAAGTTTGAAGATGACCCATAGGAAGGTCTCGTAGATTGGAAAATGCAGAGTACGAAGCCGAAGTATGGGCTATGGATCCTTATTGTCATAACCCAAGCCTAGGGCCTAGAGGTGACATGGCGCATGGGAACCCGAAGGGTCCCCAAGCAAGCCTCTTAACATATCATTACACATCTTTGGTCGCGAAAGCATGCAATCAACAACAGGAGAAAGTAAATAGGGATAATCAGGGCTAAGGGAGAACCTTCATTTCATAAATCTTAAGAAACAAGAGAGTCAAGGTTCATAGCATATATATATCTCATGTCCAACAACAACTCTACTACATAGATAAGATAGGGGGCCAAGACAAGCAACTGAGCTCACCCTCATAGTCAATACATACATAAAAGTAGAATATAGCACCAGATCATAAACGTCATCCCCGGAATGGAGAACTCACCAACAAGCTCGGTAGAAATTATACTAGCCACGTGGAGGAGGATGCTCAAGTGGGGCTCCGGTTCCTACATGGTGACATCATGTAGGCATAGAGTATGCATTAATATGTTTGAATTTACTAAGTATGTAGGATACAATGCAACAAGTGATATGCACCATAAACAAAATGCATAACATAGGCAATGAATAACTTATAGAAATCTAGCATGTATGAATGATCCTTGAAGTTAAAATCATACTTATATATAGAACATAATACAAGTGTAAGGAATGACCACTTATTAGTGCAATCCAACGCCTATCACCTCCTTGGAGAAGCGTATGAGGTACAAATCCCTTCATGAGGTTGATGAGGTACAAACCCCCCAACAAGGTTGATAAGGTACAAATCCCCCAACAAGGTTATCAAGGTACAAACCTCCTAACAAGGTTGCAGGGGCCTGCCGCTGCCCGAGCGAGGCGATCGAGCTACAAACCACTCAACAAGGTTGCCCAGGCCTACAACCTCCCTAGTGAGGCTTGGTCATCCCCAACATAATAGAGATAACATCATCTACATACGCATTCATTTCATCATCATAAATATACATTCCTTTGATTATCATATAGTCATTCCACTCATAAGACAGGCATTGACCTTCAATTTCTCAAGAAACAATAACCAGACATTTTATCAAACACTTGGTAGGTATGTAGTGCTGGTGTAAAACTATGCAATTCTAGAGTGAAATCATGCTAGAAAATTCATAGCAAAACCATCAATAGATACTTGGTAACACTCTCAAGCAATATACATAAAAACTCTTCATCAAATCTCACATTAGATCTTAGATTCATAGCTCTAAACATTCTAAAACAGTCACAATTTCATAAACCCCAATATAGTATGCAATGAAATTCATAATAAGTAAAGACCCATGAGTAAATCATCTTCAAATCGTGCAATTTTAGGTAAAAGGAATCTTGGGCATCATGGTTGAAAGGAATCCATGAAAGAAACCTACATATCGTAGCTTTGGAGAATATGTTGATGAAGATTGGAGATGGAGACTTGAAGCTTGAATGAGAACCTTGAGATCCGGATGAGTTTTTAGACTTGAATTTAGGAGTAAAATATTTAGCTAAGTGTTTGAATGAGTATTAGGGAATGTTTTGAATGATATGAGGTGATATTTGTCTAAGTATATGTATTTTCATGTTTGGGAACACTTAGGCCCAGGACTCAAAAGTCTTGAATCGAAGTAGAAAAATTGTCCACAAAATACATTGTGGCGCGCACGTGGCGCATCGCGCTTGGGATGTGAAAACCTCTCTGGAAATTGCATTTTACGCTTTTCAAATTCTGATACGATTGCTTTTAAATCGAGGTTAGACCCATTTGCCACTCAATTTTGACCCCCTGATCAAGAATATGAAGTCAGATTTTCGATATCATGTACATATTTTGAGATATATGAAAATAACAATTCTGGACACTTTCACAGCACATTTTCAGGCACTTTCTAGGGTAATTTCAATATCACCCCTTTGGGAACATTTGTCCCCGAATTTCAAAGAAACGTACATGAGAGATGTAAACATGAAAATTTCAGCCCACATAGAGATGCAACAATGCACTTGAACATCATTTTAATAATCACATCGTAAGTGTAAAATCATCATGAACTAGTCAATTTAAACATGAATGTACGCAATGACATAGGGCTAAATTTAAGAACTGAGATCATATAAAGAACTTAAACTAATACCTTATGCTTGAGTAGAGTGGAAAAGGTAAGGATATCACTTTTGCATGTCCATTTTGGCCTCCCAAATATCACTTTCAACTTGTTGATTCCTCCAAAGGACCTTAACGGAAGCCATATCTTTATTCCTCACCCTCTTCACTTGTCTATACAAAATCTGAATCAGAACCTCTTCATAGGTCAAATTATTTTCGATAATAACCACAATATCAAGAGGCACAATAGCATTAGGGTCTCCCACACATTTCCTCAACATGGATACATGAAAGACCGGATGAACCAAATCCATCTCACTAGGCAATTCCAACTCATAAGCTACCTTGCCAATTCTTCTCATTACCCCATAAGGGTCCACATATCTTGGGCTCAACTTTTCCTTCTTACCAAAATGAACGACACTCTTCATAGGTGATACTTTCAAATAAACCCAATCACTAACTTTGAACTCAAGATCCCTTCTCCTCACATCGGCATAGGACTGTTGGCGTCTTTGGGCTGTCTTCAACATTTATCTAATCATACTAACCTTAACTCTTATACCAAGACCCCTTTGAAAGGCCTCCAAAAGTGTGAAGTAAATTAAACACCATGATCCAATATAATGGACAAAGGAACCCCATGCAACCTCACCAAGTCATGGATATATAACCTAGCATAATCTTTAGCCCCATATGTGGTCCTAATCGATAGGAAGTGAGACAATTTTGTCATCCTATCAACCACAACCCAAATGAAATCAAAACCCTTTCTACTCTTAGGCAAACCAACCACAAAATCCATATGAATCTCTTCCCACTTCCAAGTAGGAATCACTATGTCTTGTGCTAGGCTACCTGGCCTTTGATGTTCGGCTTTGACTTGTTGACAACTATGACAATCAGAAACAAATTTGGCAATGTCTCTCTTCATGCCTCCCACTAATAAATATCCCTCAAATCTCTATATATTTTGGTGTAATCAGGTATTACTCCCCAGCACACGCAAGTGTATGTGGTCTCACAAGTAATATATTTGCTCTACTTAAAGAACAAGGCTGTCAAACCCAATTGATTTGATTGTAATTAGTAATCACTCTCGGTTATCACGTTTATGGTGCTTTTAGTAAAATGAGTGTTAGAATTTATTAAAATAAATAGTAAAGAACAAATTTTGAGTAAACTAACCTTCTTTTCATGACAAGATATCAATGGATGGACAATTCCAGGGTTGTAACCTTCACGACTCTATCTAATCTTAACAATGCCTACCTATGTTTGGTTTCCTGATTATTGATTAACCAAGTTTAATTTACCTGAAAAGGGTTGCATGCCTCTACCATCAACCGTTATTAATTGCCTAACTTCTCATTGAGTGGGAAAGATAGATCAATAAAAATGCACTAAAGCTATCTTCCCGTATATGAACCAAGCGAGGTGTAAGGGTAGTTATCACTGGTCTCCGTTACACGAATCAACCTAGTTTCCTAGTATTGAACAAGATCCTTATACTATTGTGTTCTATCCACTCTAACATCTCTTGAATCCAGAGTGAACAACTGATTTACTCCCTAGTTGGTCAGGCTACAAAGTATAAATAAAAATAACATAGGAATAATCAAAAGAAACCATTCATAGAAGTTAAAAGTTAAGAACTACATATAGTCTATTGCTACAACCCCAAAATATGGAGACTTAGCTACTCATGAACGTGGAATACATCATGAATGAAGTGGAAAACATCAAAAACCAAAGTCTAAATATTAAACTAACCCAAAATATGATGGAAAAGTGCTCTCCATCATCCGTACTGTAGTTCTTACATAAAACATAATGTAAAACCTAAAGTCTAAGATAGAGTAATAATAAATCTCGTAATTTGACTTTTCCGCATCGTGTCCTCAATTCCGCGATGCAGACCCCTTATGTTTCTGACTTTTTGATTAAATTGGTGACTAGGCAGTTTTGCACGTCAGTTGCACAAGTCCGCGACGGGAACCTTGCATACTTTTCAGCTTCACACCTTTTTTTGCATTTTTCAGCTTCCACAACCTTGTTCCCAAGTTTGCCACGTGGAGTTTTGGTCTTTGGCTGCTCCTACTGACTCTTCTCCTCCAAGTTCCAAGCTGTGTTCTTCCCTCAAGTCCGAGTTTAACTCTAAAATTTCCAATCAAAGCAAACAAATCTTGCAAAAACACAACCAACATGTGCACTTGGCCCTACGTTAGAAAAATAAGAGAAAATGAAACTTAAACACCTAGACTCTATTAATTTGTCTTCCAAATTCACTTTATTTATGGGCATTATTGGATAATTAGGTGTATAAATATGCCTAAGATCACTATCCCACACTGAGAGTTATGTCAGCCCTCGGGAAAACTACTACGCATGCATGAGACTACCTATAGTAGTATGTATAACAAACATCATGCAACCGCACTCTATGAACCACGGTGAACAACTTCTGATGCCCTGGGTAGAAACTACTCATTCCTTGCACTCATGTGTAGAACTCATGTAGAATATTTAACAGTTCATCTAGTTACTGACTTTGAATGGTCATGTGCCCTTACCAAGAAGAATTACCCATGCTCACCAGTACGAATCTAATCACAAGATTAAGAATGGTTACATAAACAACTCTCACTCTCTGAAAAGATATCTCAAATTGCTTCTAGATTCCATAAGCCTGCCCTTAATGTAAACAGAGACCTAGTTGGAATTTTCCTCAGTGGATCACGTAGGTCCTTGTTTTACTGTAATATAGGCTACAGGTAGGTGGGATACATTTATGGATATGGTTAACATGGTTCGATTCCCACACTCCCGCAGCAGACACTTCACATCTTCTCATGATTCCTTGCTTCACAATCTTTCATTACCCTTCTTGAATTAATGCTATAAGTACTCCTATTTATTTACATCTGACCATAAAATAACCCCACTACAAATAGTTGACCCCTAAACAGACAATGACTAAACAAAAGAAAAAGGAAAAGAGAAAGAAAATAACATATTTGTTTTTGAATCAGTATATATCCACAATGGATCTGCGACGTGGAGTCATTGTGGATCAACATTGCATAACTGGATTTTTGAGGGACCAAAATAGTGTTCATCCATATTTGCTCTGCGACGAGGAGGAAACGCGAACCAACACTATTTTGGTTGACACTTTTTCTATTTTTCTCTCTTCTTTTTTTTGACACTCTACTATTTTTCAACTCTTGGGTGTCCAATAAATTTCCATTTATTCTTATTCACCATGCTAAAGTGCTAGGGAATTAGGTTAATAAACGGGTATATTATTAAGAAAAGGGATTGGCTAAAATTGTGGTTAGTCAAAGAATAGGCTAAGGCTCAAGAAGGGCTAACTAGGGTTGTCTTCGTCTTTCAAAGAATTGCCTAGATCCTCTTCTCTAGTTCTGGTTCCTACCAATTCTATTCTATATACCAGGCAAGTTCTCGAGACTATCACAACAGAGACTCACAGTTAGCTCGCTCACACTTGGGATATTTTCATCACAAGGTTAGCACTAGAGTTCTATTATGGTATTCACATGAATTCATTTAATTAAGCAAGCATACAATTGTGGTTCATAATGCTTAAGCAGCTATCATTAACTATGTTCAAAAGTTTGTGCTCGATGCTCGTTCGTATACTACCACACTCTACATGAACTCGATTTGATGAATACCCTTAGGACGGTGATCATCAATACATCATAGGGCCCCCATCACTCTACTATGACTAACACAGCTAATTTCCACAGACACACAACTACCAATAATTTAGTGCATTCACAGAATATTAATATAAGGGCATCCATGCATCAAAATAGTTGACAATAGCTAGTACTTACAAACACAACATAAAATAAAAGATGTTCAACCCTACATTATGATAGATGTCCAAAAATAAACACAAAGCAAAAATTAAAATGGTCTTAATACATGACAATAGCAACAGAAGCAATATACACATAATAAAGTAATTCCCACCCTACACTTAAACTTAGCACTGCTCTCAGTGCTAACCATACATAACCTGCAATGTGGGAACTGTGGTGCTGAAGCATCATCAAGGCCTAGTAGGATAGGCTCACCCCTAAATACACCACAGGCTCATTAGCTATGTCATCCTCTTCAGTCTTATCCTCATCATCATCCTCATGTGCCTCCTTGGAGTCCATAGGAATGTCATCCTCCACTGGCTCAATGAACCAGGGTCCAATGCTAAGCATGACTTTGGCATGGTCATTTAGAGGATATTCTAGCTCAACCTCCTGCAACTCTTCTCTCACGGAAGGCCAGCTGCCAGTCTGATATTGCAGTATCTCCAAGTCATATATGAGGCCCGCAATCAACTCATCCCTGTAGGCTCTCTCTGCCGTGGTCAAGACTTGGCCCAAGGTCATGTCAGGCCCCTTAATATTGGTGCCAACATAGGGGGAAGCCTGGATGACCGAGTAGTAGTTGGCCTCCTCCTCAGGGACACCTATAGCATGACACAAAGCACTGGTAAGGCCCCCAAAAGCATACCTATGACCCTTACGGGTCTTGGCCTTCCTCATCACGAGCTGGAAGATCACACTATAATTCAACTACATGCCCACTATGATTGTATATGTGAGGCAAACTTTATCTTTCGTAGCATTGGTGAAGTGCTGGCCTGGAAAAAAGAGTGTGTCACTATCTTCGCCATGACTTGAGCCTTCTTAGACATGTGAGCAAACGAAAAGGAGATGTGATAGCCTTGTTCAGCATGTCATACCCATTTAGTTGTGGACCTCTACCCTAATATAGTATGTCTGATGGCTTAATAGGATGGATAAAGGCAAAGCTCATTGAAAGCACCCGCTGGGATCTCTTCTAGGGTGCCTAGGATCCGGGTTGATAGCCAGAGGTGAGAAGTTCACCTCATATTCTCAAATAATCATCGATTGGGACCGCGACTCTTCACTCAAGTTAGTATAGAATTCCCTAACCAAGCTCAGATGCATGGCATACGTGGTCGGAACAAGAACCCAGACTTAATTGATTGCATCGATTCAAAATCTGGGGGTACTCTTCCCAAAAGAAATCTAGGTTAATTAGTATGTCAAGGTAGTACTTCATCTTATCATGAGACTGATACCACCACTTTCCTTTTTTCTTGATAGCCTTGGCCACGAATTGGGTCTGCTGTCCCCTCCTAGTGTCCTTGGGTACGTCTTGAACATCTCGTGCCAACTTTCGTGTGTTGGCAACCCTTGGTTGGCTAGATTGCTCTCCGTAATGTGCACTTGAAGACATTGTACCTGCAAATATTAGGGCTCAATTAGTATATAACCCATCCTTAATATGACCCCAAGTTGAACTCAAGCCCGTATGGCGAGGGTACTCAGACTTCCCCAAGTCATTCGGGCTATATCATTGCGCCCTTCACTGCCCCCACATCATATTCGACAATTACAAGTACATTTCACATTCTATCTTAATGTCAAACAATTCAACATCCCAATCATCCCCTCTTCGTTAGTTACAAGACCATCCCAAAATTCCTAGTGTGTTAACACACTAGTTGACCCCTCAAACACAAGGATTCAACCCCACACTTCAACTTTTACATTATTCCACCCATCTATCATAGAGAAAACAAGAAGTGTGGTGAAGGACCCTCAAAAATCCCTTTTTGACAGTTACAAGAACAACCCCTCATCACAATGGATGAATTCAACCCAATACTTAAATATGTGGTATAAATGAACATACAAACCACAATTTGCACTCAAGGCATGGGGAAGAACACATAACCCCTCAAACCTTTCCCAAATTTTAGGCATAATTTTGAGTTAGGGTTTTCACCCACACAATTCACACATAAATTTCACGCATAGGCATCAATTATCCACTAAAAATGCACCCCCTAAAGAATCACTCTAAGATTAACCATAAATCAAGAAACCCACTTCAAATTGACCCATAAATCATGAAAAACTTCCACCTTGACACCTTGAAAAGAAGCAAAATCGAAGTTGTGGTATGACCCACGTGATGCGCGAAGCGATGAAGTTCAAAAATATTGGGAGTGAGGGAATAAAAAGGAGAGAAAAGATGAAGAATAGGGTGAAAATAAGGGTTTCGGGTAGGTTTATACATTAAAAAAAGGGCGAGAAAATAGTTTGGGAATTAAAGGGGGTGGGGGCCATGTCTGACTTCTGGAAAAATTACACATCTCCGCATTCCCTCTGAGTCATGGAGTGAAGGTGGAGTTACAGTTAGCAAATAATTTCCCTGAGGGCAGAGATAGTAGGCATCCAACGCGGAGTGAACACGGACCAACACTTATAATTTTTTTTACAAGGATGCAGAAACAATGGGCATCCACGATGGGTCCGCTACATGGTATCACCACGAATGCTCACTATTTTGAGCTTTAATGAAGTTCAAATTTTTAGCTTTGTACCCCAAAAAATTCCCCAAACACCTGGACATACTTCAGAACATTAAAAATAATGTATTTGACAAAGAAGACACGAAAAAATTCACACAACATTGTGCTTGGTCCACGACGCGGAGGCATCGTGGACCTGTACTTGTGTAAATTTTTCTCATATTTTGTACGAGACATGATTTTATATTTTTTTTAAAATAAAAACAACTATGTTACCTCACCACGAGTTGCCTCCTATGTAGTGCCTAGTTTAACATTGTGACACAATGTATGATTTGCTGATTAATCTTTGGCCAACTTAATAGCCTCCACCGTTAGATTCATGTCCATACCATAATAGTGGTTTACATATTGACCATTCACCAAAAGAGTTTAGTTCTTGGTCAAGTCCTTTAACTCCACTGCACTATGGGGTATGTTCACTACAACCACGTAAGGTCAACTCTATTTGGACCTCAATTTCCTTGGAAATAATTTCAGATGCTAGTTAAAAAGAAATACGTGTTGACCCAACTCAATGTTTGGCTTGATTATATGCCGATCATGCCACTTCTTCATCTACTCCTTATAGAGCTTATCATTCTCATAAGATTAGAGGCAGAATTCATCCAACTTCTCTAACTTCTCAAGTCTCTTTTTGCCCACGAGCTTAGGGTTAAGAATTAACTTTTTAATCTCCCAGTGCGTCTAATTCATGAGCTCTATGGGCAAATGATAGGCCTTATGATACACCAGCCTATAAGGAGAGGTTCCAATGGGGGTCTTGTATGCAGTCCGATATGCCCACAATGCTTCATCAAGGTTCTCTGCCTAATCTTTCTGGGTGGCATTCACGGTCTTTTGTAATATTTGCTTCACCTCCTAGTTGGATACCTCAACCTTCCCGCTAGTTTGTGTGATATGATGTAGCTATCTTGTGCCTTATCCCATACTTTACAAGCAAGTTCTTCATGGTTTGATTAAGAAAGTGGGTACCGCCATCACTAATAATGGCCCTTCGAGTACCAAACCGTGTGAAGATGTTCTTTCTTAGGAAATTGCTCGCTACCTTAGCATCATTGGTTGGAAGGGATGCTACTTCTACTTATTTGGATACATAGTCCACAACTACCAGAATGTAATGACAACTGAATGATGGTGGAATGTCCCTATAAAATCAATGCCCCAAACATCGAATATCTCCACTTCTATAACATTGTTTAGGGGCACCTCATGCCTCTGGGATATAGCACCTATTTTATAGGAAGCATCACAAGCCTTGGAGAATTGAATAACATCTCTGAACAATGTAGGCCAGAAGAAACCTAACTACAATACCTTGTGTGCTGTTCGTTCACCACCGTGATGACCTCTATATAGAGAGGCATGACATCTCTCAAGAATTTGCTTCATCTTCGCCTCTGAAACACAACTCTTTGCCATGTGATTAGCTCCTTATTTGAATAGGTACGACTCTTCCAAGATATATGCCTTAGCATCATGGGCTAACCTCTTCTTCTGTTGGTATGTTGCATCAGGTGGGAACATACTACTTACCAAGCAGTTTAAAATATTAGCATACTAT
This sequence comes from Solanum virginianum, assembly GCA_000787875.1. NCBI lineage: Eukaryota > Viridiplantae > Streptophyta > Magnoliopsida > Solanales > Solanaceae > Solanum > Solanum virginianum. Next base: position 14,598 of record DF360949.1, on the reverse strand, counting down.
GGTAATTGTTCCACCTGGATGGCTAACAACTGTTTGTCAGGAAAAATTTCTCTGATTTGTAGTTATTCACCTATGTAAGCATCAGTCTATAGACTGGATAGATGATAAGCAACCTAGTTCTCGCTCCCCTTATGATCCTTGATCTCTATATCAAACTCTTGGAGCAGTAGGATCCATCTGATCAAGTACGACTTAGCATCCTTTTTATTGAACAAATACTTTAGTATTGCGTTGAGTGTGAACACCACCACTTGGGTCCCCACCAAATAGGCTCTAAACTTATCAAACACATACACCAATGCCAATATTTCCTTCTCAGTAACTGTATAGTTGCTTTATTCTATATATAAGGTCTTGCTAGCATTGTATATAGAGTGAAAAAATTTATCTCTGCACTACCCTAATACCGCTTGCACTGTTGTATCACTGGCTTCACACATTAGCTAAACGGGAGACCCCAGTCAGGTGCTACCAAGATTGGAGCCTCCCACCAACTTCTTTTTCAACATTTTGAACGCCTACAAACAAGAGTCATCAAAGTTAAATAGTACCTCGTTCTCCAATAGGGCACACAATGGCTTCATAATCTTTAAGAAGTCTTTAATAAACCTGCAGTAGAAATTCGCATGTCCAAGAAAGCTCTGGATTCCCCTAATCAAAACGAGTGATGGTAGCTTATCGATCACCTCTATCTGAGCTTTGTCTACCTCCAACACCTTTTTAGATACTTTGTAGCCTAGGACTAGCCCATCCTTAAGCAGCAAATGACATTTCTCCTAGTTAAGAACGAGATTAGTCTCCTCGCATCTTGCTAGTACTCTTTCCAAATTCTTAAGGAAGCTCTCAAATGATTCCCCAAATATAGAGAAGTCATCCATGAACACCTCCACAAAGTTCTTCACCATGTCATGAAAGATAGCCATCATGCACCTTTGGAATGCGGCTGGTGTATTTCAGAAATCAAAGGGCATGCATTTGAAAGCATATGTGCTATATGGATATGTGAAAGTTGTGTTTTCCTAGTCCTCATATGCAATAGTGATCTGGTTGTACCCTGAGTAACCATCTAGGAAGCGGTAGTACTCCTGCTTATCTAGTCTATGAAAGGCACAAGATAATGATCTTTCCTTGTGGCATCATTCAATTTTCTATAGTCCATGCAGATTCGCAACCCTGTCACCATACTAATTAGAATCAGCTTGTTCTTCTCATTGGTGACAACCATCATCCCACACTTTTTGGATACATTGTATAGGGCTTAACCATTTACTATCTAATATGGGGAAGATGATCCCTGCATCTAACCACTTTATGACCTCCTTCTTCACTACCTCCTTCATAATTGGATTTGGCCTTCTCTGCGGTTGAGCCAATAGTTTGTGACCCTTCTCTATGAATATTCTATGCATGCATAGGGCTGGGCTGATGCCATGGATATCAAATATCTACCACCCCATTACTCACTTTCATTTTTTCAGCACCGCAATAGTCGCTTCTACCTGGCCTGCAGTCAATGAAGCAGACAAGATTACACGTAATGTATTATTTTCACCAAGGAATTCATATCTAAGATAGGATTGTAACTGCTTCAACTCCAATTGAGGAGCTTCTTCTATTAAGGGTTTGGGTGGTGGTCCTAACACCCTGTTCAAAGGTTCATTCATCTTTTCCAACAGACTCACATTATGAGTATTTAACATACCCATAATTTCTCGGGCCTCAACATCATCCACTAGCCCTTGATTTAGCAGCACTCTAGCTAGTGGATCTTCAATCTCAACCTGCCTCATAATGACTGCATTGTCTATCATTGTGATAACTGCAAGATCTTCATATGTAGCTGGGAGCTTCATTGCCTTGTATACATCAAACACTTCCACCTTATTGTAGGCTCGCATGGTGAGCCTCCCTACTGCAACATCTATTAATGCTTCTCTTGTAGCTAAGAATGGTTGGCTGAGTATGAAAGGGACATCAAGGTCCGTCTAAAAATGTAGGTTAACAAAGTCCACGGGGAAGATGAGAGACCCAACTTGGACTAAGACGTCCACCATAACTCTGTCCAGCCTTGCCAATGACCTATTCGCCAGCTACAATACAATTGTTATAGGCTTTGGCCTTCTGATGATGTTCATGCTCTAATAAGAAAGCGGTCGTTGTCAACAATTAACCTAACTGAAGGTTAAGGTCGAATCCACACGGAATGTAGGGTTTGAGTTGAAGATTTCACTATCAATTTGTTTCGAGTATCTATAACTAAAATCTCTAAATGGAGGGGGGTGTTGTGCTTTAAAAACAAAATAAAAATAAACCCAATACTATGACACAAGAAAATATACAATTTTAGGGAAAACTTGAAAATTGTGTTCCCCATGGTTGGGTGACTCAATTACCCTAGACAACATAACTATAACTGAAGATTTGTATGTAGGACAGTAACTTAAGTTCTTCCAGCCCTCTTGTGAAGGTGAAGGCTGAATTTCACGATGGCTTTTGGTTAGCTACCATGGTGTGCCAACTAACCATTACGTATTATCCCAGTCAACCTCCCCTTGGTCAGGTTTGGTTGATTAGATAAGAACACATCAATCGAATCCTATCATCTACTTCTATTTTCCTATTTGTCACTACCTTGGTCGGGATCGTGATAGTAGGCGGGTTTTGGTAGAAAAGAAAGGAAATAGACAATACATGCAAAAACCTAATTAAAATGAAAGGATATAGATAATACATGCAAAACCCCGAAGATCTAACAACCTAGTGCTCTGATACCATGTTTGTCACCTCCCAAGCCAAGGGCCTAGATGTGACATGGTGCATGGGAACTCAAAGTGTCCCCAAGCAAGCCTCTTAACATATCATTGCACATCTTTGGTTGTGAAAGTGAGTAATCAACAACAAGAGAAAGTAAATAGGGATAATTGAGGCTAAGGGAGAACATTTATTTCATAAACATCAATAAACAAGAGAGTCAAGGCTTATAGCATATATACATATCATGTCCAATAACACCTCTACTACATAGATAAGAGTGGGGGCCAAGACAAACAACCGAGATCACCCTCATAGTCAATGCATACGTAAAAGTAAGATAGTCTTAGAATATAGCATAAGATCATAACACAGATCACCCTCGAGCTGCTCAACATACGCATCACACAGATCTAACTATACAGACTGGGCACAACCCACACACATACACATCCACAAACCTCTAAACAGACTGATAGAATCATAGGATGGGACAGGGTCCGCTGTAACGATGAATAAACGTATATGCAAAATAATGGACAAGTGTATACCAAAAGTGGGCTTCGAAACAAAGAGAGCACTCCAAACAGCAGAAAAGTGTCCTAAGCTAAGGGGTCACCAAAGTGTACGTCGGTACCTGCGGGCATGAAATGTAGCCCCCGAAAAAGGGGGTCAGTACGACGTACGTACTGAATATGTAAAACAGAATGAACAGAATATAAATTTGAGAATTAGTCAAAACAAAAGTATGCAAGGCAAATACATATCCAAAAGGATTAAACTGATTACTTTTAAAATACGAATCATACATTGGGTACAGAAAATATAGTTGCCTGCTTGTCAATGGCGCCATAACATAGTATAACACCAAAAAGTTGCAAATCTCTAAATCCCCATCACATATCATATAACAAAAATAGCATAAGCGAGCGGAGTGTTACGTATCGCCATCCCCGTACTCAGCCAAGCATAGTATATCACCAAACACCGCATAATATACAAACGAGCTAGGTATTACAGAGAAGCATAATTATTACATTTCTTTAAAAAGTTCTCAAATTTGCACAAAAAGGGCGTCGCAGGATCCATGGACGGTGGAGACCCGAACTGGTCAAACTTATGGAGAGCATACTCATCCTAGGTCATACAAATTTCTATGAGGAATTTTCAAAGAAATCCAAGCCTTCCGAAAAAGTTATAGAAGTTTGAAGTTTAAAAATAGTTAAAGAATAATTTCTTTTAAAAACTAATAAAATTCACTTATTCTTGCAACTTATAAATTTCAAAGACATAGGAGTCAATATTATGACAAATTAACATAAGAATGCCAAGGAATAAGTACAGATCATACACATGCTCAGATTGCGTGAATAGAGTTCTCTCGAGGCTCGTATCATGACCTATTTTTAACTAAGACATGCCAAAAGGAAAGGTTACTTTACATACCACCAACGCTCTCCAAAATATTCCAATGCAAGCCCAATTCTAACTTATACTTCAGACTTCCCATGGTCTACAAACAAGTCATAAAATGCTACACAATTAGATAAAGACTTTTTGGGCATTAAATTCTAATTTTGCCCCTAATACTATAATTAATAATTCATAACAATGCTAAACAATTAGCTAAAGACTTTTTGGGCCTTGAATTCCAACTTCTCCCTTAATTCTACAAATATTTAGGCAGCATTTCCCCTTAAAATAGGCTGCCCCGAGAATTCAACTCAGCTCAATCCATCAACAACAACAATAACTACAACCCAACAACATCAATAATAAATTCAAGTGACAATATAACAACAATAGCTCTAATTATCACCACATAACCATATTCATAAATCCAGTTAACATGCTACATACATACATGGATGGTTCCCAATCATTCCTTCACCTTATAATGATCATATTATACTAACTAAGCATCAATTCATTGTTCCAACACAATACAACACTACACAACAAACCCATACCCATTCGGCCCAACACTTTGCACACACAATTCACTCCCACATTTCATATTTCTTGATTTTTCTTCAATTTAACATACTATAACATACATACAACCTTTATAACACATAAAACAAGATTAAATCTTACCTTTCCACTTCAACCCCACAAATGGGCTAGGGTTGTAAGGATGAGATATTAGGTGCTTACTTGCTACAACAACACATTCAAGCTACTTAGGGGCCTCAAAATATTAGGTTTTTATCATCAAAATAACTTTATAATGAAGAGAAATGATTTTCAATTTCTCAAGGGCTAAGCTGAGAGCTTTTGTTCTTGGTTCTTCAACTTTGCTCTTATTTTCTAAGTCTTTCTAAGTATAAAATGAAATTTGCTAAAGATCATCTTATTTATAAATATATACCACAAGTCTTGGCCAAGTGTACATGACCCATACCACACTTGGTCCACTTAGAAGTTAACATAAATTTAAGTGGGCACCACCTTATTTCTTCAAGAACCCCAACATTCAAAAATTCCACTTTCGGTCCCAAATTTTTCCTAATCAATCCAATGAAGGATATATGGGTTTGATGGACTGATCAGCCATAAGTAAATGCATAATGGTTATTGAAGGAGTTTTTAACCCCAATTCCTCGAATATAGACAAGGGCATATGATTTATACTTGCGCCTAAATCACATAATGCCTTGTTAAACTTGTTAGCTCCAATGGTGAAGGGTATTTTTAATGTACAAGAGTCCTTTTTCTTCATAACTAGAGCATTTTTCAGGATAGCACTACAATTATGAGACACCTTGATCATCGCACACTCAAGGGTTCATTTATTTAACATCAACTCTTTCCTAAATTTGACATATCCTAGCATTTCAGTTAATGCTTCAACCAAAGGCATATTTATGGACAGAGAATTGAACATAGAAAGAAAATTTTGAAATTTGGCTTCCTCCACTTTTTTCTTCAATCGTTGAGGGAATGGAGGGTCAATCTTGACTTGAGGTGCTTTCAACCTCATAGTAGAACTTAAATTCTTAGGGAATTTTTTCTTGACATTCACAACATCATCCTTACTCTTCTCTTGTTCATTTCTCTCGAGATCGCAAGGTGTAATATCATTTCCATCATTAGCTACACTCTCATCTATTTCAACATTCATTGCATCTTCATCAATGTGGGTCACTAGCTTCATCACCACTCTCATATGAGATGAAGAGACCTTGAATTAAAAGTGGGTCACTAGGTTTATTTGGAAGTTTCTCCAATAAAAGGTGTGACCTGTTTTGGTAAAAAAGAGAAGTTAAGTCCAAGATATATTGGTCCTTATGAGGTCTTGAAAAGGGTTGGCAAGGTAGCTTATGAATTGAAGCTGCCTAGTGAAATGAATTTGGTTCATCTGCTATTCCATGTCTCTATGTTGGGAAAATATGTTAGTGATCCTAATGCTATTGTACCTCTTGATATTGTGAGAGTTGTTGAAGATTACTTGACTTATGAGGAGGTTTCAGTTCAGATCCTAGATAGCCAAGTGAAGAGATTGAGGATCAAGGAGGTGGCATCTGTTAAGGTCCTTTGGAGGAACCAACAAACTGAAAGTCCTACTTGGAAGGACGAAGAGGACATCCAAATGTGGTATCCTTATCTTTTCTACTCCATTCAAGCCTAAGGTACTAATCCTAAGTCCCCTATGTAATTTCATGTCTTGTATTTCATCCACCATGTCATTCATACGCATTCATGTTCAAGTTGGCATGTTTATGATGATTTTTACACATATGTTAAGATTTTGAAAATGATGTTTTAAATGTAATGTTGTATTTTAGTAGGGGCTGATTTGTTTATGATCACACTTGTTTTGTATGTCTCTTTTACATTTGGGGATGAATGTTTCCAAGGGGAAGATATTGAAATGACCCAAAAAGTGCTCAAAAACGTGCCTCAAAATGCACAGAATTTTAAATTCAATATATCTCAAAATCCATTCGTCATTTCGAAAATCTAACTTCATATTCTTGTTAAAGGGTTCAAAGTTAGGTGAAAAAGGATCTAACCATGATCTTAGAGCAACCGTATCAAAATTCAAAATTCCTAAATATGGATCTTAAGGGAGGTTTTCAAGTCACCTCAGCGATGTGCATCTGTGTTAATTTGAGATTGTTTTCTTTAGTTCAATCCAACGCCTCTATGTTAATTTGAGACTGTTTTCTTAGTTCAATCCAAGACTTCTAAGTCTTGGGTGTAAGTGTTCCCAAATGTGATTTTACCTATACTTAGCCAAATTTCACCCCGATATCATCCTAAACATTCCCCAATACTCAATCAAACACTTAGTCATATTTTTACTACCCAAACTCAAGTCCCAAACCCTCATCCCAAACTAAGGGTCTCTTTTAAGGTACTACTTCAAGCTTCAAGTCTCCATCTCCAATCTTCACCAAGTTGATCTCTATACTAAGGTATGTGGGTTTCTTTTATGGGTTCCTTTCACATGATACCTAAGCCTCCTTTTATTCAAATTGCATGATTTAAAATTAATTTAAAAATGGGTCTTGATTATTATGAATTTACTGCATTCTATGTTAAAGCTATATATAGTTGTGATTGTTTTACATGTTTTGAGCCATAAATCTTTGATCTATTATATGATTTGAGAAAGGATTTTGATGTATATTGCCTGAGGGTATTGCAAAGTGTTGATTGATGGTTTTGCAACTGATTTATTTGTATGATTTCATCACTATATTATGAAATCTAGCTTGGTATCTTCTACACATATGATATCCTATATGAGCATGAGTTATCCCTCTCCTCCATATGGCTAGTTCGACACTACTCAAGCTAGTTGGTGAGTCTTCCATTTTAGGAGCCTTAGTCTATGTTTCTCCTATTATGTATTGAGACATTCTTCTTTATTGTCTATTTTGACTATGAGGGTGAGCCTGGTTACTTCATCTTGGCTCCTACTCTTATCAATGTTTTAGAGGTGTTTGTTGAACATGTTATGTATCTATGATATGCGCTAGACTCTTATCTCTTAATTATGATGATATGCAAGTGTTTTCCCTTAGACACAATTTCCCCATTCTTTTATATCTTGATGCTTGATTTATTACTTCCACGACCAAGGATGTGTAATGATGCTTTGAGAGTTTTGCCTAGTGTCCCTTAGGGTTCCCCTTGTGCCATATCACGTCTAGGCCCTAGGGTTGGGTCATGACATTGCTATCTAGCATTATTTTTCAAATGTTGATTCTGGGTTGCCTTGGAAAAGCCCATCGAGAACCTACCATTTGGTTTCCTATAAAAGACACCTCCTTATTGTAACAACTTTCAAATAGTGCACCACCAAGCATCATATAGCTAGCTGCTCCCACAATATTTAAATTCTTATTATTTTCTCCCATAACATACTTAGTCAAGAGGTCAAGCTAAATTAGCATCTTTGCCATTTTCATCCCTCTTATAATCTTTAGGGTGCTACTCCTTGGATGGACCCCTGTGACCCGAAGGTACAAGGTCATCCTGTATGTACCATGCTCAATTGATTTTTATCATGCCATCTAGGAGGTCACAAGCTTCGGTGAATATTTGTGTCATAAGTCCTCCTCTCACCAACTGGTCAACTACCCCTTTGTTCACCGCATTGAGACTTACATAGATGTACTGCAATAACATATGGTCCCGACCTCCATGATTAGGGTATTAAAGTAAATGTTTTCAAAATCGAAGCCATGTCTCATGCAATGGCTTACCTTTAATCTGTATAAAGTTCTCAATACTTCTTCTCAACTTTATCATCTCGAGGGAGGGAAAACTCTTTCGAGGAACATATTTTGCAGCTCCTCCCACAAAGTAATAAAATTAGGAGGCAACTAAGCTAGCCACCTCACAACCTCTCTAGTGATAGAGAATAAAAACAACCTCAATCTAATGGCTTCTTTTCTCACTCCCCTGAAATTGAATGAGAGACAAGCATCAACAAAGTTCCAGAGGTCTTCGTGAGGATCCTCGTGGCCAATTCCTCCAAACAATCTTGTCATGCGTCGAGTTTACACCCTAGGGGTGTACGGCACCCAGAACCATTTATGGTCCCAAGAAAACCACTTGGACTAGCTACTTTATTCAGCAGAAGAATTAAATGATAAATGAAAGGCTTAAATATAGCAATCTAATGATACTGCAAAAATCTGAACAAACTAAATTGGAAAGATCCCAAAATAATTGAAAGTAGTAATCGAGCAACCGTATCAAAATTCAAAATTCCTAAATATGGATCTTAAGGGAGGTTTTCAAGTCACCTCAGCGATGTGCGAATCTCTACCTAGAATAATCTGAAACAACTACCTTGATAGGCCCATGAAAAGAAATGCTAAAAATATAAATAATGACTCCAAAGCCTCTGACTGGTAAAAGGCCTCACCAAAGGCTGAATAAAATGCTAGTCCTTAACGGAGCGTCTGCTGAGCAACTATGTCACCTACGTCTGCATCATAAAATGATGTAGGCCCAAAAATAGTCAGTAGTGGAATGTACAAGCATATAAAATAGCCAAAAACAAGGAACTTGAGATAGGGTACTACATTTAAAAGTAGCTAAAAGATGACTCAAATAGGATAGCATAAGTAATAATGAAATTTTATGCTAAAAGTAAAACATATGTTGAAACTCGGTATGCAAAAACTAGTTTACTTTTGCTTGGGGAGTTTCTCTAACGGACAACCATCACTATGAGTTTCATGATGATACAATGTCTTACGCACGCTGCCAAAGCTTTCCATACTTTACCAGGCAAAGGAAAAAAAATAGGGGAGTGGATCCATCCTAAAACTGGGCCATCTCAGTGGCAATGAGAAGTTGTACTCTTGGTACAACCCTATCCTACATCGGCTATGTAGTTTACAAGTTCTAGTTATTAATACTGTCAGTCATATTGGTGTTCAATACTACTCTCAAAATAACTTTATAATTCTCATACCTGTAAGAGTATGAGTTCTCAAAATGCCTTTTTAATCTCCTAGGACTTAACCCAACTTTAACTTTTCTTAAACATTTCTCAACTTGTTGCTTTTCTTTGAGTAAAAGTTGTATTAATGCAAAGTGTCTCAAAAACATAATTTTATCACTCAGCTATTTTGTAAATACAGAGGCTTTCAGTCTTCTTAAACTCAACTCAAGACTGTGAGTGTAATGTTTTTTTATTAAATCCCTACGGTTCATACAATTGCAACCTTAACTATGAAACCTTGACTAAATAACTTTCTTTAGTAGTGGAATCAGTAAAGACTATCAAGAAAAATATATGAACAAGTATTTCAATGAAATTAGCTAGTTACGGGGAAAACTCGATCTCAACTCATAAGCATGATCTTGGGTAGATACTAGTAGTTAAAGATGCTAAAGTGATCGTAGGATAATTTTTGGAGGGCTTTACATACCAAGGGAATCAGTTTCTTAAGGAATTTTGACAAAGGTTCTTGAAAGCCCTAGCTTTTGCCCTTTTGAAAGTACGTTATTAGTTTAGAGAGGGTTTGAACTTGAATGATTAAGAATCACATTTTAGGGGTTTAATTAGGTTTAAATGGACAAGTTTACGCTCATAGGGTGAGAAAATATGAAAATAACCCTCTTTAAAATCACTGATCGAGTCATTTACGAGGTCATCTATGGCGTATGGATGTTTCTACGATCCTTAGGGACCATTTCATAAACTCTTGGGCAAATTTCAGGGTATGTAGATAACTTTCACAAGCCCAATCTATGGCATGTAGAAATTTCTATGACTCATAGATTGGTCCATAAAGTCTTGGACCAAAAATTAGGTTTTTAGGACTTTTTTTCACGAGTTAGAAGACAAGCCATACTTTTATCCATGGCCTATAATGTGTTTTGTAGATATACTCTACACCTGGCAGTCTTTAGTGAAATGACTATAACTTTTGACTTCGAACTCCAAATGAGGTGAAATCAGTTGCGTTAAAAAGCAAATTAAAGACCTTTCATTTGGTAGGTCATAGGACACCTAATAATTTGTGTGCTAAGAGTTATAGTCATTTATATTTGATCCTTGCATAATCCGAAGCAAAAAACTTAACCAGCAGAAAGGTTTTGAACTTAACTAAGTACTAAGGGTCTCTCATGGCCTGTATTCACTTCGAACACACTTCCCACCTATATTAATGATACTTAAAATGTAAGTACAAGTAAGGAATTACTAGGTTCAATCTTATAAATTTGGAACGACAAATTTCCACATCATAAAAGTAGGATTGTGAGGTGTTATAATATCTCCCACTTAGGATTAGTCATCCTCGAATAAAGGTGAAAATAGGGAATATAAGCATGTTTGCTACTGATGAGCTTGTTTATCAATAAGAAGCTATCTGTATATCTTATTACTCATATTTAAGGATATATCTTAAATGAATGATAGGAATAAGGAGTATTTCCTTCATGTTCATCACTAGAAGGCATGAATAGGTGAGGATATATAGTTTTAATATCTACCTCAGCTTTCAATGTGGCTTCCTCAACTAACTAGCTCCTCCACAATTCCTAAAGAGAAGAAATTTCCTTACATCACAATTTACTAACTTGACAATCTAGTATTTGAACTACGATCATTTTATATCACAAGTTGTCTTGGACTCCAATACTTTTTATAAGCACAACCATGTGTGGGATTCCCTAAACACTTCTTAAGCATATAAATGTGAAATATTAGTTGAATAACAGCTAACTCTGGTGGGAAGTCCAATCCGTATGGCACTTTACCAATCCTCCTAATAAACCGATATAGGCTAATATATTGAGGATGATATTTCCCTTTTTCCCAAATCACATAACCCTTTTCATGCTTGAAACCTTTAAATAGACCCAATCACTTACCTCAAATTCCAAATCTCTCATTCTAATATCTTTATAAGATTTTTGTTGGCTTTGGGTTGTTTTTGCTCTTCTTGAATGACTTTCACCTTCTCCATAGATTGATGGACTAAATTATGTCCTATCAATCCTGCCACACCAACTACAAACTATCCAATAGGTGACGTACAACTCCTCACATAAAGGGCCTTATAAGGTGCCATTTGTATCCTAGCTTGGAAACTGTTGTTATAGAAAAATTCAATCAAGGGTAAGTTGTCATCGCAGTTACCTTTAAATTTTATAACACATGCCCTCAATATATCCTCCAGAGTCTCTATGGTCCACTTTGCTTGCCCGTCTATGTGGAGATGGAATGTTGTACTAAGATTCACCTTCATACCAAACCCTTTCTGAAAGGACTTCCAAAATTACGCTACAAACTAGCCTCCTCTGTCAGAAATAATGGATATGGGAACCCTATACAAACTAATAATCTTCTTAATGTAATGTCTGGCATAGTCCTTAGCAGTATCAGTCGTCCTTAATCGATAGAAAGTGTGCTAACTTGGTTATTCTGTCTACTATTACACACATCGAATTATGTTGTATCTGAGACAGGGGTAAGATTTTTATGAAGTCCATGTTAATCATCTCCCACTTTCACTCTGGAATTTCAATATTCTCAGCTACACCACAAGGCCTTTGTTTTTCCACCTTAACATACAGGCAATTCGGGCATTTGGACACAAAATCTGCAATGTCTTTTATTATGCCACCCTACCAATAACCCTCTCATAAGTCTTAATACATTTTTGTTGCACCTAGGTGAATAGAGTATTTGGTGTGATGAGCCTTAGAGCATCCTATCTCTAAGGTCATCAACACTTGGTTCACATAGCCTGCCTTGCTATCTCAAGACTCTATCTCCCCTTTTGAAAATACTAGTACCTTTCACTTCTGGACATCTTCTTTCAACTGAAAGAGGATAGGATCCTGCTTTTACTTTTGTTTCACCTCCACCACTAAAGATGACTTTGGCTCATTTTTTTAACTGTACCACCTTCGTCAGAACATTCAATCTGTACTCCCAAACATGCCACCCTGTGCACCTGCTTAGCTAATTCTTTCCTTCCATCCATAGTGTGTAGTGCTCCCTATGGTCAACTTGCTAAAAGCATAAGCAACTACATTAGCTTTACCTGGGTGATATAGGATGCTCATGTCATAGTCCTTCAACAACTCCAACTATCTCCTCTGGCTCACGTTCAACTCCTTTCGACTGAATACATATTACAAGCTCTTGTGGTCAGTAAATACATCTACATGCCCATCATAAAGATAGTATGTCTAAATTTTGAGATCAAACACCCTAGTAGCAAGCACAAGATTATGAGTTTGGTAGTTCTTCTCACTAGTCTTAAGCTTTCTAGAGGCATATGTTATCACCTTGCCTCTCTCCATTAATATGCATCCCAAACAAACTTTGGAAGCATCATAGTATACAATAAAACCATCAACTCCCTTAGGTAGGTATAAGACCAGAGTTGTGGTCAGCCTAGTTTCCAACTCTTGGAAACTCTTTTCACAAGCTTCAGATATAAACTTAACCTTCTTCTAAGTTAGTTTAGTCAAGGCAGCTAAGATAGAAGACAACACCTCTACAAAATACCTATAGTAACTTGCCAAACCGAAGAAACTCATTATCTCTATTTGAGTTGTGGGCCTTGGCAATTTTTTAAAGCCTTAATTTTTTTAGAATCAACTTGAATAGCCTCATCAGAAACAGTATGACCTAGAAACGCCACAGATGCTAACCAAAACTCACATTTGGAAAATTTGGCATACAACTGTTGGTCCTTAAGGGTCTGAAAGATTATTCTAAGATCATTGGTAAACTCTTCCTTATTACAAGAGTAGATCAAATGTCATCTATTAACACAATGATGAACATGTCTAAGTACGGCCTCAACACCCTATTCATAAGATCCATAAATACTTCTAGGGCTTTAGTCAGTCCAAATGACATGACTAAGAACTCATAGTGGCTATTGCACATTCTGAAGGTTGTCTTAGGAATGTCACTTTCTCTAGCTTTGAGCTAATGGTACCTAGAACTAACGTTTATTTTAGAGAAATAGGTAGCACCCTGGAGTTGGTCACAAAAGTCATAAATTCTAGGAAGAGGGTACTTATTCTATATGGTGACCTTGTTTAACTGGTGGTAATCTATGCACATTCTAAGATAACCATCCTTTTCATGCATGAAGAGAACTAGAGCACCCCAAGGTGAGACGCTTGGTCTAATGAAACACTTACCTATGAGGTCTCTTAGGTGCCATTTTAACTCTTTTAACGCTGAAGGAGCCATATAGTAGGGAAGAATAGATATAGGTTGAGTATCTGGGAGGGTATCTATCCCAAAGTTTATCTTTTTATTAGGAGGGACTCTAGGCAGATCATTAGGAAAGGCATCTAGGAATTCATTCACAACTGGAAAAAACTGGAGAGATGGTGTGTCAGCACTGCAATCTTTGACTCTGACTGGATGGTATATACACCTTTTGGAAAATAAATTTCTAGGTTTGAGATATCAAACATATTTACCCTTAGGAAAAACAGAGCTACCCCTCCACTATAAGACTGGCTCATTAGGAAACTAAAATTTGACCACCCTGGTTCTACAGTGTATGGAGGTATAAAAACATGAAGCCAGTCCATGCCTGGAATGACGTCAAAATTTACCATGTCTAACCCAACTAGATCATCTAAGATATTATTATGGTAAATTGGAACTGGACAATCCTTATAGACTTTTTGGGCTAGAGTAGATTCTCCAACAGGAGTGTAAATACTAAAAGGCTCAAGAAGACATTATGAACTGATCTCAAACTTTATTGCTACACAGGGAGTCACAAATGACAATGTGGCACCTGGGTCTAATAATGCATAGACATCATATGTAAATACCTTGAGCATACCAGTAACTACATCTTGTAAGTTCTCTTACTCTTATCTAGT
>DF360950.1:28672-45942 GCA_000787875.1 Solanum virginianum | reverse complement strand
ATATTAGCATAATTGGTTATACTAAAATCACACCAGGTAAATTCCCAGGAAAGATGGAGGGGTCACAAACAGTCCCACTTAAAATCCACCTCCTTAGACAGAATTTTCTTAGACATGTGATTTAACCATAGAAATGATAACTTCAGGCATCAAAAGAATGTTATATGACAACTTCTGGTGTCAATAAACTTTAAATTTTCGATAATTTCAAGTATCAATTTAAATTTATAAAGAAGAATAAAGTATCAGAAAATAACTACGAAAATAAGTAAATAAAATTTAAAAAAAAAGAGAAGAGGATCTTACCTGAACAGGAGATCAAATTGACTAGAGCTTTCGTGCTGATAACGTATTGTGAAATGGTAGAGACTAGAGTGTCTCCACCAAAGAGAGCTAAAGAAAACACACAATTTTAATGAGGTTCGGTAAATAATGCCTACGTCCTCGGATACTTCCACTACAGGGAAAATATTACAAGAGTAATATAAACTTTAAACTATGCACTCTACTTAAGTAAGTAGCTTCTTTTCTTGTTAAGAATGAGTGTTACTCACACTCATTAACTACGTGGCCAGCGTAGAAGAGGATTGGACTGTGAGAGTGAATGTTTCCTTTTGTCTACTATATTTTTAGGAGTTCTTATTCAAAAGTCTCCTCATGTCACCAGGATCCATGTAATTTTTCATTATTAGGATAGGATAGCTTAAGCTACGGGATTTCAAATACTCAGAAATTAGTCAATTATTTTTGGATAGTTAATTTTAAATGTAATAAAGATAATGAAATAATAATTGAAGAAAAATAGTAAAAAGACAATTTTGTCTAAAGAGAAATTTTTTAATGAAGAGCAAAAAGTTCAAACAAAATTTCTAAGGGTCTTCACACTTTTAATATAATATAGATAGATAGATAGATATAGATTTGACACTGAAGTATACCATTAAATTATTTTGTTGATATTCCTATCCCTTTCTCTGAAATACTAATATATTTGTGGCTTTAAATCTAATTTTATTTGAATAAATACTTCTAATAGGATTTTCTCTGTACCTAAGACTTGAACATGAGATTTTTGGATATGACCCATCATTACTTATTTCTTCAACACTCCAAAAGTTCTTAAAAAGTTATTTTACCTTAAAAGTCCTTAAGATAAATTCAATCTAAATGGGCTCTAAATAAGGACTTTATTTAATCTTTAATAAATTTAAAAATGTTAAATAATATTAAGGAGTTCAAACTTTATAGTGGTCTAAAAATTCAAAATTGCCTAATATTTTTGCAAAGGAGTTCAAACTGTTGGACTTATCATTTCATAAGATTGTTGTGAGTAAATAAAATCATAATTGATTTTAAAGTATTAAATGTCAATAATTTTAATATATTTTAAATAAAAAATAATAATTTTTTTTAAATATCTCTAATTTTCATTAATTTAAAATTTTTAAATATCAAAATAATAATTATCTTAAATTTGGCATGAAGATAGACATAATATTAATATAGCATTAAGATTACTCCACTATCGTACACAACTATAGACAACAAAATTATACTTCATTCACATAAAAAGCGATCCTATATCAATGAGACAATTAACATGAAAACAATTATAGCTCTAAAATAATTTAAACATAGTATTTGTAACACCCCGTGAAATTTATCGAAACGCTCCTAAAATTCATCATGCACACAACGCGTCTTCAAAAGCTCCGATGGGAAATTTGAGATTGGATTTGCGATCAGCATGAAAAATCGAGTCAGAAAATAATCTCGACTCGATTTAAAAGCAACCGAGTCGAATTACGAAATGACCCATTTTGGGCCAGAAACAATAGCAAATCCGCGCCCCCTCTGCCACGCGCCAAGGGCGCAAAAATGCACTTATATTTTTTTATTTCATTGATTTTTTCGACGGGAATTGATTTTTCGAAAAGTTTACAAAAATGAATTGGTACGCACCCCCTCCGCAACGCGTACCAGTGTCCAATTTTTATGTTTTTTCTTTTAACTTCGGGAAGGACATTTTTGTCCTTCCCAACATATTCTTAAGTCCTAAAAGCTTATATTTAAGGCTTATTTCGTACAAAAGGGTTTCAAAACCCATTTTTTCTAAGTTTCTACGAGAGTTTTGAGAGAGGAGAAGAACAGAGAGGTGAGAGTTTCCTTTGAGGCTTCAAATTCCTTAAAGATTTGTGTAACCTTCAAATTCCAAGTATGTAAAGGCTACCCAAAACACGGAATCATTCTTCCATGTGCCCCTATGTATAAATTATTTTGGTAGTTGATAGATGATAGGTTATGGGTTGAGATTTTTAAAGAATTTCTTGATATTTATTTTTAATTCTTATATATTATCTTAAATTGATGATCATCGCATTTTAAGTTACTGTTTACATGTATTATTGACTGATTATATGTTTGTTCTATACAATTTTCCTTGTTAAAGACAACAATAATGAACTTAAGGTGATGTCTAGAGCCTTGACTGTTTATGGTTGTGTTGATTGTTATGGTCTGAGTCTTGAGATGAGTATTGTGATAGCTGAAGTAGATAAAGTTAGTATTCTTGAGGTTAATGAGAATGAGATAGAGTTGAATGTAAGGATTTAAATTCCTGAATTGATGGAATGATAGATGAGAGAAGGACCCTGCCTGAGAGGGGGTTTGGCTGTATAACAGTCTGACCTTGATAGACTTATGAGCTTATTGAGAGGAGTATTAGCACCAAAATGGGTAAGAATGAGTGTTACTCACACTCATTAACTACGTGGCCAGCGTAGAAGAGGATTGGACTGTGAGAGTGAATGTTTCCTTTTGTCTCGTAGAGGACTTGACAGACTTCTTTGGGATCCCCGATAGACTCGTCTTTTACCCCGACAAGGTACTAGACGGATGTGGCAATGACATCTCTTCGTTGTATCACTACTGGCTCATAAGTGGTGATTGTCGATTATAGAAACTCCCAATAGGTTTTCTTGTTGATAGTACTCTGATATTGATATGATCTTATGATGTCTTGATGGATAGTGAGGTGATAGAATTCTGTCCTTTACTCTGAGTGAGGATAAGTGATTGATGAGTTGATATTACGCTTTCATATACTATTTACTTTAGCTCGTTTTACATACAGTATATTCTACATACTAACACCCCTTTGGCGCTGCATCATTTTATGATGCAGATTCTATAGACAGAGGACTTCAGCAGCCCAATCGTTAAGGTTCACGAATTTTGACAGAGACTTTGTGAGTCCTCCCTTATTTTCAAGGGACATGCTATCTTCTTTTCATTTATTCTAGATTTTTTCATTAGACTGTGGTAGCCATGACCTGTCATGGTACCTTCTTAGATGATAGTTATAGAGGCTTCATAGATATAAACAGGTGATAGTAATGTCGGGATTGACTTTTTCCCACTTCTTATTTCTATTGAATTGCTTATTTCATATTCCTTATGATAGTGATTATGATAGCCCACTGTTAGCTTATTATTTTCTTATATCTTCCGCTTATGAGTTGATTAAACGAATGCAATAAGACTAGGTGGTTCGCTTGGGGGCTAGCAATACTTTCTAAGTGCCAGTTACGTCTAGGGTACCCTCCTGGGGTGTGACAAACTTGATATCAGAGCATAGAGTTCAAGAGTCCTAGGGAGTCTATGAAGCCGCGTCTAGTAGAGTCCTTATTATTGGTGTGAAGAGCTCCACATCCATAATTTGGACGCTATAGGATATTTAGGAATTTTCCCCCTTCTTTCATATTCTAAGTCCCTGCGATAGAGTCAAAGTCCATAAAAGTTTTTTTCTAAATCGTGCTTTACATGTTTGCAGACCATGTCTTTTAACCGCATCGTGGATTTGAAGGATACCATCAGCACTGAGAAGCTTGAGCCTACTACTCAAGCTGTTGTGCATAATCTATGGGTAGAAGAGGATAAGGAGAGTGAGATGGAGGATGCTTGGGGTGGAGTAGGGAAGTAGGTTCCCCTGTTTGCAGAGACCTTGGAGGTATATGCCACCATTGGTGACTACATCTATGTCCAATAGTATATATACTCTGAGGTCGAGGGTAAATCAACTCTTCAAGATTCGCAACCCTTCATCCTGAGGAAGTGTGGCTTTAGGCCATAAAGGAAATCCACCATGTAGAAGGTGTGGTAGACTTCATTTGGGGTAGTGTCGTTTGGGGACCAGTGGCTGCTTTAAGTGTGGACAAGAGGGTCACTTTTAGAGGGATTGTCTGATGTGGGCTGACCCAGCCCAACTCGCTAGATCTACGCTATTAGTTAGAGGAAATCAGTGAGATGCTACTCTTAGCGTGAGTGAGGCTACAAACCAATTATGTGTCGCTATATTTGCCCAGCTCATAGTAACACTCTGCGAGGTTGTGACAGTTATAAGTTGAATCTTTGCTTGATTTTTGATGTTATGCATTATAGAAGAGTTTATGTTTCCAAGAATTTTAATGTTGCCAACTAAGAGTGAGATTTGAGGTCTTTTCATGAACCTTAAGTAGAGTTGTTACCCCTGAGGTAGAAAGATAGTGAGGGAAGAGGAGGAGACTGGGTAAGGAGAGTGGTGAGTGATTGAGGCTTATAGTTAGAGATATGTATCCATTAGGTAACTAGTGAAGGGATGAGTTTGATGGCCATAATCTTGATGAGAGAGTCAAAAGTATCCTATGATTGTTATGTCATGATGAGAAGAGGTATAGAGAAAGGGAGAGTTAGTGTCAAATTGTGTTATAGCATGCCCAAACTATAAAAAAGTGTATGCTGATGTGATGCAGCATGTATTCTATTAAAGTTGAAGTGTAAATCTTGAATAGGGGAAGAGTGTTTTTAATGTGATAGAATAAATCTAAGTTAGGCTTATGATTGTATGAGAGAGTTCATGAGTTTCATAGAGTTATAAGCTTAGCCAGGTAAGGAGGTATGGTGAGTGGGTGAGCGGTACATGAGTTGTGAAGAGGGGATGTGTTGATTGAATACTCGCTCTGAGATTTTAGTAGGATAATGTTCCCTAAGCGTTTATCTAGTAGTGGTAAGTAAACATTAAAAAGGTGTGTGATGGAAGCACATATTAGTACTAGCCCCTAAGCTTGATTTCTGAGGAGTAGTGTGAAAGAGGAGATAACATTAAAGAGGTGTGTGATAGAAGCACATGTTAGGACCTTAAGCTTGAATTTTGAGGAGTATTATGAAAGAGGAGATAATATCATGAGAGTGATAGCCTTAATTGGAAATTTTCTCTAAGAGACTTGCCATAGTGTATGGAGATGTAATTTCCAAGGAAAGTGAAACTATGGGAGGGTACAAGTGCCCTTTAGGTGAGATTAGTGAAACGAGGATGGCCCAATAGATAAGAAGAGACTTGATATGTATGTCTATGATTGTGTAAAGGTGTGGAAATCTCTAAGTTATGACTGCTATAAGAATCTAGACAATATCGTTGAGTTCAATGTGAAGTAAGTTAAGGTAGGCATTCGGTGTCATCCCGAGCAACTAAGTTGATTGGGGTTTTATGGGTAGATGATAAGGAGTCTTCCATTATAGCCTAAGTCCTATACAAATGGACTTAGGAGACTGAGAACATAGAAATTGAGTGGTAGCAGACAAAAGAAGAGGTTAGATTTCAAGAGGCATGGGAAGTAGTTAGGTACGCCATAAGAATAGTAAATATAGATAGATCCCCATAGAGGTAGGAAAGGAGCTAAGAGTGATATTGATGAAAAGTCTGAGTGCTAGTTATATATATGCGACTGTAGCATAAGATAAGGGTTTAAGAGATTCTTGTGGGTAGTGATTCCCTGATCGAGTGGAAGTATATGCTTACAGCTTAGTGGAGGAATTAATTCGCAAACCTAGAGAGAGGACCTTGAGAGCTAAGGGGAAGATAACGAAGTGATAGACCGAAGTAGATCTTGAGTATGATAGAGATGGGCTGATCGAGATGAGACACTAGTTTTGCCATGTCATACGTTCCTTATTCTTTCATTGAGGTGATACTCTCTTCACATTTGGTATGCAACTGCTCGCCTGTGGCCTAGTTCCATATACCACTTGTTGATTGTTAGTCGTGATACTCTCTTGACGTTTGGTATACGACTGCCCCGCCTGTGGCCTAGTCCCATATACCACTTGTTGATTGTTAGTTAAGTTGGGAGGATGAAAAGTGATGAAGTCATTCATTAATTTTGATCTTACCCCATGGATCTAAGTGCTTCTACTCCTATGTTAAAGGAGATACGAACTGAGTTTCATATTATGTACAGTTCTGTGAGCTCAGAATGAGTCTTGATAGACGAGAGGGATTATAATCTATGTCACATATAAGACTTCTTGATTAAATCATGCCAATGATCCTTCATTCCTAGCTCTCTGAGTAATCCAACTTTCCAATCCTGATATGAGTATTGTTGAGGATAATAGACGAATTACGGATGATGGGAGAGGATGGGTGCTTCTGAATTGTGATGAAGGAGTTGAGTTCCTATTCTTGAGTTGATGTTCCCTTTTGAGCCTCTGTGTACTTAAGTATGCAAGTCCTTAATAGTATTCATGCCTAATAATGATGTTGGAGATAAAGTTTAAACTCTAGATATTGTATTCTAACTCCATTCTTGAAAATGAATATTCAAGTACTTAAGTATATAGGTTCTTGATTTTTATTCATGCTGACCTTGCACAGAGAAGTAGTGATTTGAGGTTTCACCGAAGAGGGAGAGAGATAAGATCCTATGAATGTGTAGTAGATAGGTAAACGTATGTTGGCGTGACTTTGAGTACGAACTCATTGAGTGGTGGAGGTAGAAATGCAAGTGAGGTGGTTAGAGTGATAGGCTTGAGTTCGAGGTTATTGCTATGCGAATACTAATGATAGACTAAGTGAAGACTTCATAATAAGGGTTGATGAAGGGTAGCGAGGCTGTGAAGAGGACTAGTGAGTTTTAATGGAAGTCTCTATGAAGGTCTAGAGCTGAGTGGTGAAGATTAGCTTTGTAGGATATGATCATCTTGTGAATAACACCTTGAGGCTTAGAAGCATGCTTGAATGGAAGAGGAGGAGATGGATAGATGAAAATTGGGGTAAGAACTATAAGCTTGAGAATGACAGGGTAGAATGCTATGAAAAAGGGAGTACGATTGAGACGAGGTGCTGGGCCTGAGAATTGAACATAGAGTTTTATGTATAGATGGTCACACTCTCCATTAGATTTGATGACTTCCTTCTTGAGTTTGAAGGACTGATTATCGAAGTGTTAAGTGTTTTGAATTGATTGGGTTCGTCGTTCCATTCGTGCTTGATGGTGAAAATCCTAAAAGAGTATCTCTACTCTTGATCTGAATTGATTTGTCTATCTGGAGTGACTTGTGACTGCCCAGATTGATTGATGTAGTATTGAAATGAGTCTTGATTGTCATTCTTGCCTGATGATAAGAGTGTTGGAGGAAATTTTCTTACCTTTAACTAAATCGATTGTCCTTTCTTGAGTCACTTGCCTATCTTTGAGTCCGAGTAGAGTTGATTTTCAAATGAGATAGAATTGAGAGATCGATAGATAGATGTGAATGTTGAGATGAGTTTTGAGTCTATTCGTGCCGAATGATGATGATGTTGAAGGTAAAGGTTCTTATCCTTAATGTTATTGAATGTCTCCTTTCATTGGGTTGATGCCTTTATCTTATTCTATTCCCGAGTCTAAGAGAGAGATATATAGGTGATGGATAGTTGAGAGTTCTGGTGTTCTCGAGTGGGGAATGAGGGGAGTTCTGGGGTTATTCATGTTTTTATTTGACCTTTACTCATCATTTGAGGATGAATGATCCCAAGGGAGAGATGATGTAACACCCTGTGAAATTTATCGAAATGCTCTTAAAATTTATCGTGTGCACAACACGTCTTTCAAAGCTCTGATGGGAAATTCGAGATCGGATTTGCGATCAGTGTGAAAAATTGAGTCAGAAAATGGTCTCGATTCTATTTAAAAGCAACCGGGTTGAATTACGAAATGACCCATTTTGGGCTAGAAATAGTAGCAAATCCGCGTTCCCTTCGTGACGCGCTAGGGGTGCGAAAATGCACTTATGTTTTTTTATTTCGTTGATTTTTTTGATGGGACTTGATTTTTCGGAAAGTTTACAAAAATGAACTGGTGCGTGCCCCCTTCGTGATGCGCACTAGTGTCCAGTTTTTTATGTTTTTTCTTTTAACTTCGGGAAGGGCATTTTTGTCCTTCCCAATATATTTTTAAGTCTCAAAAGCGTATATTTAAGGCTTATTTCGTACGAAAGGGTTTCAAAACCCATTTTTTTCTAAGTTTCTCTTATATGTTCTGTTAGAGTTGATGATCATCATATTTTAAATTACTGTTTACATGTATTATTGACTGATTATGTGTTCGTTCTATACAATTTTTCTTGTTAAAGACAACAATAATGAACTTAGTGTGATGTCTAGAGCCTTGATTGTTTATGGATGTGTTGATTGTTGTGGTCTGAGTCTTGAGATGAGTACTGTGATAGCTGAAGTAGATGAAGTTAGTATTCTTGAGGTTAATGAGAATGAGATAGAGTTGAATGTAAGGATTTAAATTCCTGAATTGATTGAATGATAGATGAGAGAATTACCCTGCCTTTCTTGGGGTTAATGAGAATGAGATAGAGTTGAATGTAAGGATTTAAATTTCTGAATTGATAGAATGATAGATGAGAGAAGGACCCTGCCTGAGAGGGGGTTTGGCTGTATCATAGTTTTACTTTGATAGACTTATGAGCTTATTGAGTTTTGTGTTAGGAGCGAAATGGGTAAGAGTGAGTCTCATTCGCACTCATTAACTACGTGGCTAGCGTAGGAGAGGATTGGACCGTGAGAGTGGATGTTTCCTTTTGTCCCGCAGAGGACTTGACAGACTTCTTTGGGATCCCCGACAGACTCGTCCTTTACCCCGGCAAGGTACTGGACGGATTTGGCAATGACATCTCTTTGTTGTATCACTACTGGCTCATAGGAGGTGATTGTCGATTATAAAAACTCCCAGTTAGGTTTCCTTATTGATAGTACTCTAACGTTGATGTGATCGTATGATGTCTTGATGGATAGTGAGGTGATAGAATTCTGTCCTTTACTCTGAGTGAGGATGAGTGATTGATGAGTTGATGTTACACTTTTATATACTGTTTACTTTAGCCCTTTTTACATACAGTACACTCGACGTACTAAGGTCCCTTTGGCAGTGCATCGTTTTATGATGCAGATTCTATAGACAAAGGACTTCAGCAGCCCAATCATTGAGGTTCATAGATTTCGACAGAGACTTGGTGAGTCCTCCCTTGTTTCCAGGGGACATGTTATCTTTTTTTCATTTATTCTAGATTATTTCATTAGATTGTGGTAGCCATGACCTGTCATGGTACCTTCTTAGATGATAGTTATAGAGGCTTCATAGATAGAGACAGTTGATAGTGATGTCGGGATTGACTATTTTCCCACTTCTTATTTTTATTGAATTGCTTATTTCATATTCCTTATGATAGTGATTGTGATAGCCCACTGTTAGCTTATTATTTTCTTATATCTTCTGTTTAAGAGTTGATTGAACGAATGCAATGAGACTAGGTAGTTCATTTGGGGGCTAGCAATAGTCTCCGAGTGCCAGTTACGTCTAGGGTACCCTCCCGGGGCATGACAATATTCTTGTCGAATCATTAAAAGAAGGCTGGAAGGTCGATCCATATTTGGTCAATTAAGTTAAACTAATCAAACATTATAGGAATATAATGATATTCTATCATAAGAATTATATTAGATTATTAAAAATATTATCTCAAAGAAAAAAAAAGAAAGAAAGAAAAAAGATACCCGATGACTAATAGTAAGAATAATGACAAAAAAAAAAGATTTACCTTTTGATCATTTATTACCCATTTTTTCAGTCAGAACAAATTAATCTTCGAGAATCACTTTAAATTATACTGCAAATAGAAAAAAAAAAGAAAAAGAAAAGCATATATGATTAATGTTAAAATAGAGAGAGATGAAGAAGACTAAATATGATTATTCTTTTATTTTCTATACAAATAAAAAATGAAAAAAACAATGTCAATTCACTTTATGGCCTATTTATACAAAGTTTTTTTTTATGCATTTGCTTTTCTATTTTAAGTAGGATATTATTTATTTCCTTAATTATGAATAGAAATTTTTTTAAACAAACTTATTTTATAAAAATAATTAAGAGTAAGAGTTTTTTTGGACGTTTTTTGAAAAAAAAATCCCTATTTTTTGGATTGTTTTTTTTTTTTGGTTGTACCGTTGTACCTTTTACTGAACCTTTTCTTTTTTGCCTATTAAATTGGAAGTATTTTTACCTTTTTTTTGGATCAAATCTATTTTAGGTGAAAAAAATTCTCCTTATACGAATTTAACTATAATATGAAAGTCTTCTCAATTTAATTTATATTATATTTATGATAGTCAATATTTAATATTATTAAAATAATAATATAATATTTGAAGAAAAATGATGAAAAAACGATTTTGTTTAAAGAGGGATATGAAGGGCAAAAAATTCAATATTAAGGACCTTCATACTTTTAATATAGTATAGATATAGATAATAAACCGCTTATTTGAGCAATTTAGGATTGTGTCTGCTTCAACTACTAAAGCTTGAAGCAGACATGTGAGTATTAACGTATCTAATTTTATGGTGATTATTAACGTGTTTACTTAATTTTATTATGTCATTTCTATTAATCATTTCTTCAGTTGTTGTAGCTATGAATTTACAATATTACTCCCTGATTAATTATTTTTCCCAAAAGTAGCTGTCGATTACCTATTAATTATCTCTTCATTTACTTCAACTATGAAATTTACAATATTACCTGTAATAAATTATTTTCCTTATAAGCAAGTGTCGATTTATGTGCCTGCTTTAGCTGCTTGATTTTACAACATTACCCCTAATAAATTATTTTTTCAGCTGCTTCAACTATTAACAATTTAAAATATTTTTTAAAAAATAAATATAAATTTTGGTTGACTCTGAAAATTTTATAGGTACAACTAATGTCATATAAATCGAGATAAAAAAATACGTGTTGGGCTCTGCTAGCACAAGCTCTTGTAACTATAATAATTGATAATTTAAATGCTTAAAAGACATATAAAAAGTTTGATTAATTCACTAAACTCTATTAGGGCCACATGATTTCGGATGAAGGGAGTAATATATATTATTTAAAAACTACTTTAAAATATTATAAGTTCAAATAATTTAAAATTTTTAAATATATATATATATATATATATATATATATATATATATATATATAAAAATTATTGAACCTCTAAATTTTATCTAGATTACATAAATTAAGAAAGAAAAATAACATAGACTGAGCTCGTCCAACACACAACATTTACCACTAGTTACTTACTATATCAATAAAATTAAACTATTTTACGTGTTTTATAAATGTGTTTGGTATCAACTCATAAAATTATATATATATGAGAAAATTTTTCAATGTGATTAAGCCAAATGACAAGCTATTGAAAAACTATTTGACAATTTTAAGATAAAGCCAATATATAATGTAATAAAAGATTTTAATTCTCTTAATTTCAGGCTTTTCATAAAAATAATTAGCTTAAAAATAGATCTTTGTGAATAAAGAGTTCTAAATGAACTTTATTATTCATAAACTAATCATTTTAAATATTACAAAATAAAGTTTAATAAGATAACCTAAATACATAGTCTAAAGAGAAATTTATATGCAATATTTCATCCAATACATAGTCTAAAAAGAAATTTATATGCAATATTTCATCCAAGAGCTGAAGACATTATTCTTTGATGACGAATCCGCAGACGAGCACTCAAAAAGTTGAGCAATAGACTTAAAGAATATAATAAAAATTAAAATATTAAAAATATTATTAAAATAGTAGTTAGCACACTAAAGAATTCTAAATAAAATTTCATTGCATTCAACCACTAAATTACAGAATAAAAATTTTGAATTAAAAAATACTAGATTAAAAAAATTTATTAGAAAATTAGGGGATAACACACTATAGAGTTCTAGTTGAACTTTTATACTGAAGAGTTCTAATTCGTAATTTACCGAAAAAGAAATAAAAATTTTAAATTAAAAACTACTAGATTAAAAAAAAATATTAGAAATAATAGTTAACACACTGTAGAGTTCTAATTGAACTTTTATACTGAAGAGTTCTAATTCGTAATTTATCGGAAAAGAATTCTAATTATATCTGATCAAAATATTTAATGTGTATATCATTATTTTGAGAATCTATTAATATTTTTACTTTTAAATTTAAAATTAAAGATACAATAACTCATAAATTTGAGAAGAACCCTATTTTTCAATCATCCAAATGATAGTATCACATCTGATAATGAAATATTTTATAAATTCATTTGAATTCTTTAGTTGACAGGATACGGATAAAAAAATTGATTGTTATCTAAACAAAACAATCCATTGCAAATCAAACCTGTAAACATTTCATTATATATAAACCTAAGGATCAGTGTATATTTATTTCAATTTTATCGTACGAGTTCAATAGATACTCCAAAATATGTCTACTAGAATAGACTTTATTAATGACATATCGAGCATGAAAATGCAATGGAAGTTAAAAGTTCACATAGTATTGTAACACCTTAGAATTACTAAAATACCCCTGGACAAAAGATTGCTCGATTAACATGTAACACCCGGTGAAAACACGCAAATACCCCTAAAATTGACCTTGTGCGTAACGTCTTCTCATGCTCCATTTGTAAATCTGAGACCGAATTTGCGATCAGTGCGAAAACTAAGTCGGAAAATGATCTCGACTCGACTTTAATGCGACCAAGTCAAATTAAATTTTTCCAAAAAAATCATAAAACAAAGAGGTTTCCATGCCCCTTCCATGACGCGCTAGGGACGCAAAACCATACTTTGGTTTTTTTTCGAAATTCGACGAAATCTGAAATTTTGCAAAAAACTGAAATCTAACACTAGTGCGCGATACGCACTAGTGTAAATTGAAGCTGTTTTTCTCTTTTAATGGGGAGGGGTAGTTTCGACCTTTTCCACACCCCATAATCCTAAACTAGTCGTTTATAGGCTTAATTTAAGTCCTAAACATTAATTTTATTCATTCATTCATACAAAATAAGAAAATCCTCTCAAGAACTAACGCACAAGAAATTCAAGAACAATAGTAGGACTTAAGAATTCTTTCCAATTCTTCAAGAATTCTTTTCCAAGTATGTAAGGTCACCCTAAAACTATTATTCAAGTTGGGCTAAGTCCCCGAGAAACCAGATTTCAAGAATTCATAATCTTTAAGTATGAGCTATAAAAAGATCATTTTTGGGATTAGTATTGAGCAATGATATGGGTGAGGGTAGAATTAATTACTCAAACTCATAAACTATGTAGCCAACATATGATAGGATTATACTACGGTATATTCCTCATTAGCCACTGAGATGACCCATTTTTGGGATGGATCCATTCCCTTAGTTCTTCGTCCCCTACCCCGGCAAAGTATGGGATGACTCTGGCAGCGTGGGCAAGACGCTGTATCACCACGAAGCTCATAGTGGTGGT
This sequence comes from Solanum virginianum, assembly GCA_000787875.1. Classification (NCBI taxonomy): domain Eukaryota; kingdom Viridiplantae; phylum Streptophyta; class Magnoliopsida; order Solanales; family Solanaceae; genus Solanum; species Solanum virginianum. The sequence goes on along the minus strand of DF360950.1, from coordinate 32,298 downwards.
TGTCGGTTAGAGAATCTTCCCAAGTTAAAAGATATATTTTACTTACCAATTCAGCATGTTAATTTCAACATACTAAGTATTTATTATCATTGTTACTTCATTTCTAAGATATGTTTATGTCTTTTAAGAAATATTATGTTATTCTGAGTTACTGTTTTGACCATCTTACATACCGTACATACTATATATTGACGTTCTTAGGACTTGCATCATTTTATGATGCAAACACAGGTGACAGAGTTCCTCAGCAGCTGCTTCGTTGAGAACCTGACAGCTTCCAGTCTTTTGGTGAGGCCTCTTCTCAGCCCGAGGCCCTTGAGCTATCTATGTTTCATTACCACATTTAGTTTTAGTTCTGGCTACTTGGGACCTGTCCCAATAGTCCTTTCAAACAACTTTAGTAGAGGTTCCATAGACTATGTGTCAGTATATTAGTTCTAGTTTATTCAGATATTGCTTATGAACTTTTACAAATCAGTTATGCAGAACATTCTTGTTTAGCTTGTTACTTTTATAGCCTTTTCTACTATTGTTTGAGTCTTTCGCTAAGTAAGTATCTAGGCAAAGTAGTTCGCTTAGGGACCAGAGATGGTTTTCGGGTGCCGACACGTCCAGGGTTTAGGCTTGGGGCGGGACAAACTTGGTATCAGAGCACAAAGTTCAAGAGTCCTAAGGAGTCTATGGAACCGTGTCTAGTAGAGTCCGTATTATAAGTGTAAAGTGCACCACATCTATAATAGGGAGGCTACGGGATATTAGAAAGTGTCATCATTACTTGTTATTCCTTGTCTCGTGCTTCAGAGTATCACTATGTGAACTCCCTTCTAACTCATGCGTTCACGCCATGTTTTTCAAATCATGCCTCTTTGCAGAACTAATAGACCAGTAAGGGGTAGAGAATTCCCAGCCAGGAGAAATGCAAACCAGCCTGGCCGAATTCCTGATGAACCTAGGGGTCCAGCTATGCCTGTGGAACAACCACAATAAGCGAACATCTCCTACGCTGAGCTTCGCCAGGACATCCAGACTTTGGCTCAGGTAGTCACTATACAGGGAGGATGCCAGGGAGATGGCAAAAATGATGGGTCAGATACCGCTATGGTTTGGGAGTTTCTACGGATGAATCCACCAAAATTCACAGGGTTTAATGTGAAGGAGGATCCTAAGAATTTCATTGAGGAGCTCCAGAAGGTGTTTCAGGTTATGCAGATATGTGATGCTGAGTGGGTTGAGTTAGTTGCTTACCAGCTCAAGGGGGTAGCTAGACTCTGGTTTGATCGGTGGAAAAGGAGCAGGGCAGTTGGGGCACTGATATACTGTCAAATTACAGCACATTTGATGCCTAAAACAAAGGATTTTGTGAGTTCTTAAATAGACTTTTTAGTATTTTGATGTGTTTTTATGTTAATCTTGCAGAAAAGTTAGGTTGTCATGATTTTGAATAAAAGTTACAGATTTTGCTGAAGCATAGTCCATACGAGCCCACCTACGAGTCGTAGCTCATACTACGAGTCGTAGGTTGTGTTGTAGCAGGAATCAGAGACCAAAAATAAAAAATTTTCCAAGTGAAGGTCACTCCTACGAGCCCAGCCCACGAGTCGTAAGACACTCTACGACTCGTACAAGTGGACTCGTAGCAAGAATCAGAGAGCCAAAATGTTGGATAAAAAACTGAAGACCAAGACTACGAGATCAACATACGAGTCGTAGCTCAAATAATGATTCGTACCTATGGGTCATACCAGTTTAGTCGAAGATGCCAAGATCTTGATACGAGACCCCAATTATGACTCATAGGCCATTGTACGAGTCGTAACTATGAAATTTATCAGATGCCTGCTGTCTTTTCTGCATAAATTTTAGGGTTGTTTCGTACACAATATAAATAGTTTAGGTTAGATTATTTTGAAGAAGTTCGAACAGTAGACATCTCTAAATATAAATTTGAAACTTTTCTTAGGTTTTAAAGTAGATTAGTGTTTTCTTTGGGAAAACTCATTTTGGGAATTGCAAATCTTGCCTTGTGCTCATTGTTGACCAATCAAGCTTGTGGGTTTGTAACTTGTAGTGCCTATGTATTGTTTATTTCCCTTCATGATTAATGTTGTTTGCTGGTGGCCAACACCAAACCCTGCCTACTATCATGATTTCGACCAAGGTAGTGACGAATAGGAAAAAGGAAGTAGATGACAGGATTTGATTGATGTTTTCCCGTCTAATTGACCAAACCTAACCAAGGAGAGATTGACTGGGATAATAGGTAATGGTTAGTTGGCACGCCATGGTAGCCGACCAAGCACCATGGTGAAATTTGACCTTCACCTTCACAAGAGGGCTGGAAGAACCTAAGTTACCGTCTTACATGCAATTCACTAATCATAGTTATGTTATCTAGGGCAATTGAGTCAACAAACCATGGGGAACACAATTCCCAAGTTGTTCCTAAAATTGAGCATTTTCTCATAATCTATTTAACATTTATTTTAAGTTGTTCTTTGAATTACAACAACCCCCTTCTAGAGATGGGGTATGAATGAGGTAGACTTAAGAAGAGAGGAGAATCCACCACCAAGGGTTGAGGTTGAGGAGGATATGCATGTGAATGAGAAAGACTTAAGAAGAGAGGAGAATCCACCACTAAGGGTTAACCGACCATAGCTTAGAGATTTCAATGGAAATGCTTACGGCTGGAATTAATACCGATTAAATCCTATGGCGATAGACTTGACTAGCTCTATAGTATTGGCCCCTCTACCGGCAGATGCTAAGTTTGCAGTCTCAAGTGGATTGCTCCAGATGCTCTAAAATCGTGGCTTATTCACAGGGCTACCATTAGAGGATCCTCACCGTCATCTTCAAAATGTCGTCTTCTTGCGCAAAAGTGTCATAGGGACAAAAAATATTTCTATTGATGCTATTGGAATGAGGGTGTTCCCATTGTCACTGACTGGCAATGCAGCAATATAGTTGTCTGAACTCCCTCCGGGTACCATCACGAGTTGGGCTAAGCTGCAGAGGGTGTTCCTAGAAAGATATTTTCCAAGGTCGAAGAAACTGAAGCTTAAGGACCAAATTAATAACTTCGAGGAATTGCCTGGAGACTCTCTTAGCACTATATGGGAGAGATTCACCATATGCTTGAGAATGGTCCCTGATCATAAGATTGTTAATGATGCTTTGGTCAAGATATTTTACAGAGCATTTGATGATAACAGCAAAACATGTGCCAACACGATCATGGGAGGTGTTTTTCTTGATCAACCATATGAGTTACTGGCAGAAAGAGTGGAGCAAGTGTTGAAGACCAATAGAGCATGAGGTTTGAGTGACCGTGGTAATATAAAGAGTTCTTGTGCAGTTACCACAAATAGTGAGCAAGCGAAAGTGAATGAAGAGATTATGGAGCAGCTTGCTCAACTCCGTACGAGCATGGATTTGATTTTGAAATAAAACCAAGCTAGCGTGAAGGCAATAACTCACTAACTCCCAATTACTCCTGTACATGATGATCAATTCATTGATGAGGATGCCTGTTATGTAAGCAACCAAGTGACGGATTTCCGGAACAACCCCCAAGGGTCCAATTCAAACTATTGGAGGCAAGGTTCTGGGAATCAAGGTCGGAA
>DF360950.1:14658-28590 GCA_000787875.1 Solanum virginianum | reverse complement strand
GAACTTAAACCGTGATGGGATGTACAGAGATAATAAGGGTGGATATTAAGAGAGAGAGAGAGAGAGCCAAATGCGGAATGGGGAAGAAGAGAAGGCTACAAAATCGATCCTTATATGCCACCATATAATCGTGATGCCGAATCAAGCAATTCTAGGATCGAAGATATGTTTGAAAAGTTGTTGAAGGGAGCAGCCCATCAAGATGTAACCCTAAAGGGAATGAAAGCAGATGTCTCTAGTATCAATTAAAAGATAGAGTCTCATTTAGTGGTAATCAAGCAACTTGAACAACAGTTTGGGCAAATGTCTTCATAATTGAACCAATGCCAAAATGGCATCCTACCAAGCGATATGGTTTAAAATTCAAAAAATAAAGGGCATTGCATGTAAGTGATGACGAGGAGTGGCAAGAGCACAATAGATCCCCCTATGCTGGTTATGGTGGATGAAGTCATCGAGAAGGGTCTTGATGGTGAAGATGAAGTTGAGGGAGAAGATCCAAAGGGTGTTGGGATGCAACAAGAAGAGATAAAGGAGCATGACAAAGTGAAATCCATCCCAAAACCTCCTTCTCTGTTCCTTCAAAGGCTCAAAAAGAAGAAAAATGAGGGTAAATTTAAACACTTCCTCTCAATATTGAACCAACTCTCCATCAACATCCCTCTCCTAGAAATATTGGAGAAAATGTTTGGATATGCTAAATATATGAAGGATTTAGTCACCAAGAAATGCACTTTAAGCCAGGAGTTCTCACAACAACTCCAATAATGTAGTATGATTATGACTAAATGTCTTGCTCAAAAGCGGGAAGACCCCGGGGCATTCACCATAACTTGCACTATTGGCGATGTTGAATTTGCATGAGCATTATGTAACTTAGAAGCAAGCATGAATTTAATGCCTCTTGCAGTGTTCAAAAAGCTTGAGGAGGTGATGCATGAGTTGCTTTGATTAGTGGCTATTTAGAGAGACCGAGCACAGCACACCCCACCTAGATAGGGTACTTCCGACACTGCAGCAGGGGAAGAGAGGTAGCCCCAGGAGATCGAACTATTAAAAAGCCAGAGAAAATCCTTTTAGATGTGCTTATTAAAGTCGATAAGTTCGTCTTTTTGGTAAATTTTATGATCCTCGACTGTGAAGTTGATTTTGAGGTGCCCATCATCTTGGGAAGACCTTTTTTGGTCACTGGTAGGGCACTAGTGAATATGGATTCAGTTCAGCTGCTGTTTAGGGTTAATAATGCAGAAGTTGTGTTCGATATTCGCCAATCCATGAAATACCCATATGAATGCAAGAGTGATGTGTGGACACTCGATGATAGTTGACAAAGAAAGATGATAAAGTCGAGTCACGATGTTAAACAAGGCTCTTCTTGGGAGGCAACCCAAGCATTTTGCTAATTATTTGTTTGTTTGAGACTTAGAGTAGTAGTAGTAGTTGGATTTAAAATTAAAAGATAATGATGCAATTGCAATAATTTTGAGGATTTCTGTGCTTTGAGACTTGGTTTTCTGGTAAAAAGTGGAAGGACTGAAGATCTATAACAAATTAGACTTAGAGCAGCTCCTACGAGCAGGCCTACGAGTCGTAGTCTTCACTATGACTCATAGTCATGCCTCGTAGGGGGAAAAGTGAGCATATGAAGTTGGCACATACACTACAAGCCAACCTTACGATTCGTAGGATATCCTACGAGTCGTAAGAGGGGTTTGTAGTGCTCAGGTATGAAATCAAAATTTTTCTAAGTATTGGGTCTACTACGAGACCTCAACTACGAGTGGTATATTAGCTTACGACTCATATCTGTTGAAGTTCAAAGGATGAGTCATTGGGAATATGAAGAGTCAAATGTCTTTCGCCTCTTTATCTTCCTTCAAAAAGTGTTCCCTTTTAGTTTATAAGCTTCTCCCACCATTCCCTTTCATTAGTTAATGCATTCTCAAATCTTTCACCTACTAAGATCTCCCAGCAAGCCAAGTGAGCACTAACAGACTCATCCGGTCTTTCTCCTCCTGTTTATTCATTCGTCCATCTGGTAAGTTCTTGCAGTTAAATTTTGTGTATCTTTGAGAAAAAAATTCCTTGCTCTATGGAAGATGGAATGGATGCTTGAGATCATGATTAGTATACCCATGCAAAATTGCTTGTGATAGTATGGAGCATGTGTTATATAATTGTTTATATCTTTGAAAAATGTAGAGTTTGGAAAGTTGTACATGATTGGTGAATTTGTTATCTAATATTACGACCCTGTACATGTGTTGCTTATTTTATGGATCATAATGAACCTTGTGTGGGTTAAAATTGTTAGGTTAGGGGTAGTGTAGTATAGTTTCCCGTATGCGTTTATGTGATAAATTTTAGGTGAGTCTTGAACTGTTAAGGAGGAAGACATACTTTTTTTTGACACGTTAGGTAATGAATGATACTTATGCTCATTGCTACACTTCCTATGCTCTTGTGATTGTAACTTTTAATTCCTCTTTGAGCTGATTGTCGATCTTTGTGGAAAGATTAAAGACACCTGAAGGGTGCAGTCGTCCAAGATGCCTAAACTCTGTTCATGCAAGTTTCACCTACGATTTATAGCACCTGTTACGAGTCATAATGGTGGTTTCGTGACCCTAATTTGAATTTTCAAAGCAACTCTAGAACAAGATACGAGTAAAGACTACGACTCGTAGGTCACCCTATAAGTTGTACCTACATCCTGAACCTGCAACCCTGAACCTGGTTTAGTCTCTTTGCTTAAGATTTTTATTATTAATTGTGTGATTATCTTATGTATTGGTGCCAAACAACACGGTACTCAGAATTTGGTTTGTAATGGTTTTGCAGAGATAATATTTCTAAAAAGGCGAAGGGTGGTTGCCCCACCCCCAGGATACCAATCGAGGGTTGACACAACTGAGGATGAGCAGTCAACTGATGAATTAGATGTGCACCCTGATCCTGAGGCTAACTTGCCCTTACCACAACTACAATCACCTAGGTATCGAATGGAAGAGATAGTCATTCCCAATCCGATGAGGAGAGGATGGAGGTATTTGCCAGAGGATTAGTTGCTAAGAAAGCATGAGTGGTAGAGGGCAGGATCAATGTATTTGAGGCAAGAGTTCAGATGAGGCTTAGGGAGCTAGGCCTGCCGACGTGAGTGTATTTACTAAGGAGTTGGCTAACTTCAAGGCCGATTTATTACAGTTGTTGGTAGCCCAATTTCCAGCCCCAAAGGTAGCATAAGGAGGTAACGAGGCTTTTGATTGGCTCACAGGCCGTCCAGACACCCCGGGAAAGAGGCCCCTTGAGCATTTGATCTAGAGCCGACCCCGAAGAGGCCAAGATCTGAGGAGGAGGAGCCCATACCTGAGGAGGTGATGCATGAGTTGCTTTGATTAGTGGCTATTTAGAGAGACCGAGCACAGCACACCCCACCTAGATAGGGTACTTCCGACACTGCAGCAGGGGAAGAGAGGTAGCCCCAGGACCCCACTGATCAGCTTGAGACTGGTGCATGAGCACCAAGATGTTTGACTTTTTTTGACCCCAGTTTTATCTTGACATTTTGGATACTTTGTTCTCTTTTTAGACAATCTGATTTTTATGTGGTTTTTGGTTGTGTTTTAATTATGTTTATGTCGGATGTTATTTTTACTTTTGCTTTGAACGTTTATTTTTGGTTTTTAATGAATGTATGTATATATATCTATGTTATAATGTTTTGTTCTTGTTTTGTCTATACTTTGAGGAGAAAGTATCATATTTTGTTGGGGTGGTGGAAGTTATGGACTAAGGTGAAGTCTAAGTAGCCTTAAGTCCATAACTTCCCCTATTTTTGATCCCAAGGTTTTCTTGCCGTATTTTTTTTTCCTGTGGATATTTAATTTTCTATTAACCGATATTTTTTAGGAAGCATAGATAATTTGTAAATGCATAGTAATGTTATCTTATGACATATATAGTTCTTAAATTTGCTTTCAACTTTTGATGCAAAATTGGGTACTCTCAAAATTTTTGAGGTTGTGAGTATTGATACATTCATACATTTCTGAGTATCTACAGCCCACTTTTACCTAAATTGCCTACCAAATGAACTAGTGAATCCCTTGCTCTGAATGTTTGACCTTCTCATGCACTCATTCTTTCTTGACACCTTGTTTACTTGACCTTATTTGATGAAATACCCTGATATTGGCTCTGATCTATCCTTGAACATGTGAACCTTGATTGAATCTAAAAACGTAAGTTGAGGGTGGCTACATTGGTGGCCCTGGTTTGAGACATAGATATTGTGTACTTCACCTTAGGCTAAAAGTGTAACGACCCGTTAAGTTCTTTTGAGATATAGAGTTTCATATTATAAAATATTTATCTTGTGAATTTTAAAGGGGCGTTTTGGACTATTCAATAGTTTTATTATTTAATTGAGAAGTAATTTTAGATAATTGATTTAATTAGTGGGTAAAAGTGATAATTTATGTAACATCTTATACTACTTATAGTATTTTAATTAGAATAGGTTAGTAGGGTTTTCAGTTATAATATTAAAAAAAACCTTATCTTTCTATAATTCTTCAACTCGGCGCCTCTGTAACAATGGCTTCTTCAGTTTCTCCTCTCCAGTTTCTCCTCGTAACCCCATAAGCCCTTTTTCCTCTAAAACCCAACTCTATAATAACTTCATTTTCCTTCTTCTCTCTTCCTTCATCTTCTTTGAATCTTTCTTTATCTTCTTCAACCCTTTTTTCATCTATCAAGCCTTTTGAATCTTCTTCGTTCTCCTCTCGCTTTCTTCGTATCGTGGCCTTATCTGAATTTGACCAACTGGAAGACGATGTGGAAGAAGTTGAAGAAGAACATGATTTCTCTCCGGACCTTACACTCTTTGTTGGTAATTTTCCCTTCAGTGTTGAAAGTGCTGCACTTGTCGAGCTTTTTTGACGAGCTGGAATGTTGAGATGGTCGAGGTTATATATGACAAGCTCATAGGAAGAAGCAGAGGGTTTGGTTTTATGACAATGTTGATGAAAGCAGAAGTGGAAGCTGCTGAATAACAATTCAATGGATGGGAGAGGCTTGAGAGTGAACTCTGGGCCAGCACCAGACAAAAGGGAGAGATCTTTCGGAGGTGCACAAGGTGGGAGCTTCAGAAACTGACTTTGGTGCGTCGCTTGAGATTTTGGTGAATTGGAGTGTCATAGGGAAAAACTTTGGAAGTGACGTGATTCGAGACTTTATATACGACAAGTGGATTTCTAACCTTTTGTTAAATATGTTGAACCTCGTATTCTCCAATGTGTATACAATTGAGTATTTCGAGGTAGAGATGGATTTATGTAGGCTTTGATTGAAGTATTATGAATTAGGTAATTATCCTAAGGTGATATTTGAGTTGTGAATTAATGATGAAGAATTAGTCTATGTGAAATAGCGATTATTTATTATTGATATCGATGNNAGATTTGAGTTGTGAATTAATGAAAAAGAATTAGTCTATGAGAAAAAGCGATTATTTATTATTGATATCGATGTGATTATTTTTATGTTGCAAGTGGACTCTCAAAACTTTGTAATTCCCGTATAATTCTCAAATTTTCCCTTTTTGTATGTGTGATGCATGACATGTTTGTGATATTATAAAAAAAAAAAAAATAGGGTGAATAAGTGTAAGTGCGAGTTGGTATGATGTTGTAACACTTGAATTGAAAATGTGGTTGAATGATGAGAATTCTATATTTTTGATATATTATCTATATATGTTGTTGTGATTGGAGATTTTGAGTAGATTTATTTGTGGAATTCATATCGTGTTTATTCGTTCCATAGCGTGCATCTTTACATTAATTCCAAGTATTGATATGAGTAAGAAAGAAAATATTGGGACCGAGGTCTTTATCGATCGAGATATGATGCCGAGGTTTTTGCCGGCGAATGTATGATGATATTGTGATGCTGAGGTCTTTGCCCACAATGGATACTATGATTCGAGGGTTGTGTCGCATGTCGTGATGTATATATGGTCCATGTGTGGCCCCCATGGGTTCTGACTGAGGCATGTTTATGATCAGCGGATGTGTATCATAGGTTAGACATGCTTCATTATTGTTTGACATTGCATAGCATCATTTGTATCTCACGACATTCATTTCATCCCATAATGCTCTGGTTTGTTATGATTATATGGAGTGCTATTGAGGTTGGTTATTCATTATATCATTTGACTTATTTATGTATTTACATGATTGGTTTTGGTATTGACATAATGACACTTGATGAATTAGCGTGAACTTGGTCTTTACATGATTAGTTTTAGTATTGACTTAATGACACTTGATGAATTAGAGAGAACTTGATAAAGTGTAGAGTTTTCCTCCAGGACTTGAAAGTGGGATAATGAGAATCATACTATTATAGGCTTTGATCATAGAATTTCGAATAGTGTAATTATGGTACATTTTTGTAGGATGCGAGCCCGATCCCTCTGGTTAGACTTTTCTCATTAGAGGATCAAGTTTCTGGATTATTCTTAAGGTAGCTGCTTATGTCTTCAGCAGACCTTCATGGGTTAGGTGAGTGTCATCACGCCTGAAATTTTGGGTTGTGATAAAAAACCTAAGTTGAGGGTGACCCTTATTGTGGTAAAGTAACAAAAAAAGTTGGTTAGTTGAAGTGAAAAGAAAGAAAAGGATTAATCATGAGCCGGGTGAAGAATTAGAAAAGAAAAGAAAAAGTTCCTTGGTCTGAAAAGATGTGCAAAAATGAGTTTGAAATTGAGGCACAACCGTAAAAAGTGAAAGAACAGCCCGGGTAAAGCATAAAATGGTGGAATAAGGGAGGAATTAGTGAAATTTGATAGGTTGTGAAGGTAAACGTGTTGGTGAGCATGGTTCAAGGATAACTTTTATTCACTAAATGCCTAAAATGTCATACCAAAGCACCAAGAACCTATGTTACAAGCTCTTAAGTCCTAAATTGATCCAAATGCACTTTGTTACCAAGCTAGGAAAATGAGTATAGGGGCAAGCTTATGGTGTTAGTCATTGTGCATGAATTTCAATTGTGAGAGTGAGAATGTTTCCTCAGTCCCTGATTCCTGCATGTTCTTAGGTAAGTATAAGCGACTTCTTTCTAGTGAGGGTATTTGCACTACTTGAGTAGCATACGACTATGCGAGTGAATGTGGAAGGTTAATGTTCCTTAGCTTATCAAAGTTGGATTGTCAAGTACCTCATAATGTTCTTGTTTGCTCAATAACTTTGCAACTCTATTTTGAAAGTAGTAGTTAGGTACCCGAATCAAATTAGCTGTTGTATATGCCATTGATATAGCTGCTATGTATTTCTCTTTGTCTGCATAGATTGAGTCGTCGCTTGATGACAAGAAACAATTTTAAGTTGAGGGTATTGATGTGCTGTCAAATTACAACACATTTGATGCCTAAAACAAAGGATTTTGTGAGTTTTTAAAGCGACCTTTTAGTGTTTTGATGTGTTTTTGTGTTTAACTTGTAACCTGAAACAAGGGATTTTGTTAGTTTTTAAAGCAACTTTTTTGTGGTTTGATGTGTTTTTGTGTTTAACTTGTAAAAAAGTTAGGTTGGCATGATTTTGAAGAAAAGTTACAGATTTTGCTGAAGCATAGGCCATACAAGCCCACCTACTAGTCGTAGCTTATACTACAAGTCGTAGGTTATGTCGTAGCAGGAATTAGAGACCAAAATTCAGAAATCTACCAAGTGAAGGTCACTCTTACGAGCCCAGCCCATGAGTCATAAGATACTCCACGACTCGTATAGATGGACTCGTAGCTAGAATCAGAGAGCTAAAATGTTAGACCAAAAATTGAAGACCAAGACTGCAAGATTAATATACGAGTCGTAGCCCAAGCAATGACTCATACCTATGGGTCGTATAAGTTTAGTCCAAGATGCCAAGATCTTGATACGAGACCTCGACTATGACTCGTAGGCCATCCTACAAGTCTAACTATGAAATTTATCATATGCCAGCTGTCTTTTATGTATAAATTTTAGGGTTGTTTTGTACACACTATAAATAGTTTAAGTTAGGTTATTTTGAAGAGGTTCGAACAGTAGACATCTCTTAATAGAATTTTGAAGCTTTTCTTAGGTTTTAGAGTAGATTAGTATTTTCTTTGGTAAAACTCATTTCGGGAATTGCAAATCTTGCCTTGTACTTATTGGTGATCAATCAAGCTTGCGGGTTTGCAACTTGTGATGCCTATCTCCTACATTGTTATTGGTGAAGCTCACAACTATGTCTCTTATTTGAATTTTTGTGTGTTTTGCTTTAGCACAAGAGGGCTGGAAGAACCTAAGTTACCATCCTGCATGCAATTTACTAATTATAGTTATGTTATCTAGAGTAATTGAGTCAACAAATTGTGGGGAACATAATTCCGAAGTTGTTCCCAAAATTGAGCATTTTCTCGTATTCTAGTTTGCATTTATTTTAGGCTGTTCTTTGAATAACAACCCCCCCCCCCCAAATCTAGAGATTGTAGTTACAAATACTAGGAATTATTAGTAGTGAAATCCTATAGTCAAGCCCTATATTCCTTGTGGATTCGATGCTAGCCTCGGTTAGGTTAATTACTGATAGCAACCGCTTTCTTATTGGAGCGTGACCATCATCAGGCGCCAGCTGTTAGTTGGGCGGTATTTGAGGAGGCCTTTTTGGTATAATACTTTCCCAGAGAGATGAGGCAGGCTAAGGTAAGGGAATTTCTAAATCTGAAGTAGAAGAATATGAGTCTATGGTAGTATAGTGTCAAGTTAACTCAGCTGTCACGTTACACTGCAGCTCAGGTGGTAGATATGCACACTTGGATGGATCTGTTTGTGTTCGGGCTCTCTCGAATGACTAAGAGGGAGGGCAAGAATGCAATGCTGATTGTGATATAGATATAGCCCGCTTGATGACATATGTGCAGCAGGTAGAGGAGGAGAAGATGCAGGATAGGGAGGAGTTCAGGAGCAAGAGGGCCAAGACATCCGGCCAGGAGACAAGCAAGAAAGGGGCTGTTAGTGGAAATCACTTATCCTTTCAGCCTAAGACAACTGGACCAACACCTCCATCCGCTAGTGCACCTACACCAAGAGTCAGGAATGAGCAGGGATCACAACACCGCAGGTTCTCGAGCAGCCAGTCACAGGGTAACGTAGTTCAAGGATTAAACCATTATCCTAGTTGTGGTAAGTGTGGTAGGTCTCATCTCGAAGAGTGCCTTATGTGCACAAATGTTTGTTTCTAATGTGGTCAGATGGGGCAATTCTTGAAGGATTTCCCTATGGGGAAACAGACTATGAGAGATACTAGATCACAGACAGTCTCTTCAGCATCGCAAGGTAAGCCACCTCATAGGGGTACTACATAAGGGACAAGTGGGGGCACAAACTACTTGTATGCTATGGGCACCAGAGAAGAGTAGGAAAACTCACCAGATGTGGTTACGGGTATGCTCAAAATCTTTACTTATGATGTCTATGCATTATTAGACCCAGGAGCCATATTGTCTTTTGTAACCCCCTATGTAGCTGTGAAGTTTGGGTCAATCCAGAATTTCTTCTTGAGCCTTTCAGTGTTTCTACTCCTACTAGAGAGTCTATCTTAGCCCAAAGAATCTATAGGGGCTGTCTAGTCTCCGTTTGTCATAAGGCTATTATAGCTAATTTGGTGGAGTTAGATATGGTAAAGTTTGATATCATCCTAGGCATGGATTGGTTTCATGCTAGGTATAACTCCATAGATTGCAAAACTAGAGTAGTCAAATTTCAGTTTCCCAATAAATTAGTCTTAGAGTGGAGGGGTAGCTCAGTTTTCTCTAAGGGTCATTTTGTCTCATATCTCAAAGTTAGAAAGTTAATTTCCAAAGGGTATATATACCACCTAGTCAGAGTTTAGGATTCTCGTGCCGACGCACCACGTCTTCAGTCTGTCCCCGTTGTGAATGAATTCCCAGAAGTCTTTCCTGAGGATTTTCCCAGAGTCCTTCCTGATAGGGAGATAGACTTTAGGATAAACACTCTTCCAGATACTCAGCCTATATCCATCTCTCCATACCATATGGCTCCTTCGGAGCTAAAAGAGTTAAAGTTGTAGCTGAAAGATCTCTTAGATAAGGGTTTCACTAGACCAAATGTCTCACCTTGGGATGCTCCAGTCCTGTTCATGTGTAAAAAGGACAGTTCTCTATGAATGATATCCTATTATTGTGTTCATAGATGATATCCTGATCTACTTTCGTAATAAGGAGGAGCACGCAGACCATCTTAGACTTATCCTTCAGACCCTTAAGGATCAACAACTATATGCTAAATTCTCTAAGTGTGAGTTTTGGTTGGCATTTGTGGCTTTTCTGGGGCATATTGTGTCTAGTGATGGTATCCAGGTTGATTCCCAAAAGATTGAGGCAGTAAAGAATTGGCCAAGGCCCACAACTCCTACAAAGATAAGAAGTTTCTTAGTAGGTTACTACACACGATTTGTGGAAGGGTTTTCTTCTATCTCAGCTCCCTTGACTAAGCTGACTCAGAAGAAAACTAAGTTTGAGTAGTCAGAAGCTTGTGAGAAGAATTTTCAAGAGTTGAAAACTAGGCTGACCACAGCCCTAGTCTTATCCCTACCAGATGGATTTGATGATTTCGTGGTATAGTGTGATGCTTCTAGAGTTGTCTTAGGCTGTACATTAATGTAGAGAGGCAAGGTGATAGCATATGCCTACAAAAAACTTAAGATTCATGAAAAGAGTTACCCAACTCATGATCTTGAGCTTGCTGCGGTGGTGTTTGCTATGAAGATCTAGAGACACTATCTATATGGTGGGCACGTGGATGTATTCATGGACCATAAGAGCTTAAAGTATGTGTTTAGCCAGAAGGAGCTGAATTTGAGACAGAGGAGATAGTTGGACAACAACAATAATAACAACATATCCAGTGAAATCCCACAAGTGGGGTCTGGGGAGGGTAGAATGTACGCAAACCTTACCACTACCTCATAGAGACAGAGGAGATGGTTGGAGTTGCTGAAAAACTATGATATGAGTATCCCCTATCATCCAGGTAAAACTAATGTAGTTGATGAAGCTCTTAGCAAGGTGACCATGGAGACCATACCTCATATTGAGAATGAAAAGAAAGAGTTAGCTAAGGAGGTTCACAGACTAGGCCATTTGGGCATGCAGATTGAAGATTCTGACTAAAGTGGGGCCATTGTCAGAAATGGGTCAGAGTCATCTTTGGTGGTAGAAGTCTTTCTACCCTTTGGGGAATATATGGGGGACACCATATCCCCCTTTTGAGCATGGGGCCCCTATATCCATTATTTCAGATAGAGGAGCTCAGTTTACAACACAGTTTTGGAAGTCCTTTAAGAAGGGGCTTGGTATGAAGGTGAATCTTAGCACAACTTTCCATCCTTAGATAGACGGGCAAGCAGAGCAAATGTAGTTGATGATGCTCTTAATAGGGTGACCACGAGGAGCACAACTTATGTTGAGGATGAAAAGAAAGAGTTAGCTAAGGAGGTTCACAGACTAGGCCATTTGGGCGTGCACATTGAAGATTCTGACGAAGGTAGGGCCATTGTCAGAAATGGGTCAGAGTCATCTTTAGTGGTAGAAGTGAAAGAAAAAAAAGATAGGTATCCCATCCTTCTTCAATTAAAAGAAGATGTTAAGAAGCATGAAGTATTAGTGTTCTCAAAAGGGGGAGATGGTGTCCCCCTCATATTCCCCAAAACATTTCCCAACACTTATTCAATCACTTAGTCATATTTTCACTCCCAAAATCAAGACCCAAAACCCTCATCCGAATTTAAGGATTCTCTTCAAGCTTCAAGTCTCCATTATCAACCTTTACCAAAGGGGAGGATGTTCGGCTGCACGAGGAGATGTTCGGCTGCACGGAGCACCTATATTCATTATTTTAGACAGAGGAGCTCAGTTCACAGCACCATTTTAGAAGTCCTTTCAGAAGGGGCTTGGTATGAAGGTGAATCTTAGCACAACTTTCCATCCATACACAGACGGGAAAGCAGAGTAAATGTAGTTGATGATGCTCTTAGCAGGGTGACTATGGGGAGCACAACTCATGTTGAGGATGAAAAGAAAGAGTTAGCTAAGAAGGTTCAAAGACAAGGCCATTTGTGCGTGTAGATTGAAGATTTTGACGAAGGTTGGGCCATTGTTAGAAATGGGTCAGAGTCATCTTTGGTGGTATAAGTGAAAGAAAAACAAGATAGGGATCCTATCCTTCTTCAATTGA
Organism: Solanum virginianum; assembly: GCA_000787875.1. Taxonomy (NCBI): domain Eukaryota; kingdom Viridiplantae; phylum Streptophyta; class Magnoliopsida; order Solanales; family Solanaceae; genus Solanum; species Solanum virginianum. Next base: position 16,304 of record DF360950.1, on the reverse strand, counting down.
AAGAAGATATTCAGAAGTATAAAGTATTAGTGTTCTCAAAAGGGGGAGATGGTGTCCCCCTTATATTCCCCAAAACATTTCCCAACACTTATTCAAACACTTAGTCATATTTTCACTCCCAAACTCAAGACCCAAAACCCTCATTCGGATTTAAGTATTCTCTTCAAGCTTCAAGTCTCCATTATCAACCTTCACCAAAGACTTCTCCAAAGCTAAGGTATGTGGTGTTGAACCATTGGGTCCTTTCACCCATGGTGCCTAAACCCTCTTTTACTTAATATTGCATGATTTAAAGTTGATTTTACATATAGGTCTTGAATATTGAGAAATTTACTGCATAATAATTTTAATACATGAAAGTATGATTGTTTTAACATGTTTTGAGCTTCAAATCTTGAATCGAATGTTGAAATTGATGAGGGCTTTTGATGTGAATGTCTTGGGGGTGTTGCAAGGTGTTGAATAAAGGTTTTACCACTGATTTTTCTGCATGATTTCATCTCTAAATTGCTTCATCCCCGAATATCAAAGAAACAGGTGTTGAATAAAGGTTTTACCACTGATTTTTCTGCATGATTTCATCTCTAAATTGCATGCTCTTTTACCTCTATTACATACCCCATGGTGTTTGATAAAATGTCCGGTTATGATTTCTTGAGGAATTGAAGGTCCAAAGCATGAGATATGATATGAATGATGTTATGATGATGAAATGAGCTTATGGATATTTTTATTCCTACATGAGATGTTGCATTAGAGCTTAAACGAATCCTATATAAAGTGTTGTATTCGACCATGCTCGATCCGGGGGAAAAGAGCTGGATAACCTAGAATGAGGGTTAATACTCATCTCCACCAGGGTGACGAGGTGGCATTGTCACTAAATTAGAATGAGGGTTAATACTCATCTCCACCTAGGTGATGGAGTGGCAACATTACCAACTTAGAATGAGGGTTAATACTCATCTCCACCTAGGTGATGGGGTGGCAACCTCACCAACCTACCAAGGGTTCATACCTTGGAGATATAGTTTAGTCTCTTCTACACATATTGTTAAGTATTTTGATTACATTGCTATCTCTTTTGCATTGCATCCCACATATTTAGTACATTTAAATGTACTAACACATACTCTTGCCTACATGATATCATGATGTAGGAACCGGTGCCCAAGTTGATCCTCCTTTTCCTCCTCCACGTGGCTAGGCGATGCTATTCCAAGCTTATTGGCGAGTCTTTCATTTCAGGACTTTGGTTTATATCTTTTCCCTATTATCTATGTATTAAGACACTATCGTATGTTAGATTTGACTATGAGGGTAAGCCCAATTACTTTGTCTTGGCCCCCGCTCATTCTATGTTTTAGAGGTTTATGTTCGACAATGTGTTTGCTATGTATGAGCTTGACTCTTGACTTTTAACTTCAATGTTTATGCAAGTTTCCCTTAGTCATTACCCTTACTTTTATTTTATATGTCTTTTGTATACTTCCGCAACTAAGGATGTGTGACGATTTGCTAAGAGGCTTGTTCGGGGTCTCTTCAAATTCCCCATTCGCTGTGTCACGTCTAGGCCCTAGGCTTGGGTTGTGACAAACTTGGTATCAGAGCACTAGGTTGATAGATCCTTGGAGTCCAACACACCA
>DF360950.1:1039-14578 GCA_000787875.1 Solanum virginianum | reverse complement strand
TGGAGTCCAACACACCACATCAATTAGAGTCCTATTCATGGTTGTGAAGCGCGCCATGACTATAACTAGGAGGCTATAAGGCGTTTTAGAAAATGTTTCCCTTCTTCATGTCCCAAGTCGTGCTATAGAGTTATGATAAGTATTTCCCCCTAACGATTGTTCTTTTCTATGCTAGATCATGCTGAATTCTAGAGGGACAGTCCCAAACTCCCTAGGAGCAACCTACCAATGGTGAGCTCCAGGATGCAATTACTGTGCTTGCCCAAGTGATGGCCAATCAAGTTTAACAAAGGGCCTAAGCCCCTCATGCTATTACCCCGGGAGCTAGCGTAAGAGACTTAATGAGGATGAATCCTCCAATTTTTCATGGGTCAAAGGTGGATGAAGATCCACAAGAGTTCATTAATGAGATTTACAAAATCTTGTCTATTATGAGTGAGGGGCCAAATGAGAAGGCGGAGTTGGTGCATACCAACTCAAAGGGCTGACTCAAATTTGGTTTGATCAATAGAAAGGTGAGAAAGATAATGGCTATGTGGTGCTTTGGGAGGAGTTCAAGTTGGCCTTCCTTAATCTCTTCTTCTTTCTTGAGCTTAGGAAAGCAAACTTGGTTGAGTTTATGAACTTGAAGCAAGGTGGTATGAGCATGAGGGAGTATGCCCTCAAATTTAATCAACTCTCAAAGTATTCTCCCCACCTGGTAGCTGATTCTAGGTCAAGAATGAATAAGTTTGTTATGGGGGTCTCTGATTTTGTAAGTGAAGAGTGCTGATCTACAATGCTTATTAGTGACATGGACTTGTCTCGGTTGATGACTTATGCCGAGCAAATAGAAGAAGAAAAGTTGAGAAAGAGGAGGGCTCATGAGGCCAACAGAGCTCATTTTGAGGGCAAGACCTCCAAGGGTGTTAGATTTCTTTAAGGCTAAAGGCCTCCTCATGATACAAATAGAGGGTTTGCTAATGACCTCCTTAGGCCTCAAGAAAATATTGGTGTGGCTCCTTATGATGTGTGTACTATATGTGGGAAGGGTCATAAGGGCCCATGTTTAAAGGGTTCCCATGCATGTTTTGATTGTGAGGAGCTTTGTCACAAGAGGGTTGATTGTCCAAGAAACCATGGCAAGGTTCGGAGTGTAAATGCGGTTTTATAGGATAGAGATGGTCCTCAAGGTGGTGCCCCAAGACACAATTGCTTTTATGCTCTACATGGGAGGCAAGGGGTTTGTAAGGTCCCCGATGTTATTACTGGTATATTGAATTTTTTTTTATCTTGATATATATGCTTTGATTGATCCGGGTGGCACCCTTTCCTTTGTTACGCCCTTTGTTGCTAAAAAGTTCTATGTTGAGTTGGAGTTGTTGCATGAGTCGTATGAGGTGTCTACTCCTATTAGTGCATCCATTGTTGCTAGGAGGGTGTATATGAATTGCACAGTTTACATATTGCATAAAATCCTACCTTGTGATCTTATTGAATTAGATATGGTTGATTTTGATGTTATTCTTGGGATGGATTAGTTGCATGCATACTATGCTTCTATTGATTGTAGAACCCGTAGGGTCAAGTTTCAATTTTCAAATGAACTCATCCTAGAGTGGGAGAGTCATGATGTGGTAGTGAAGGGTAGGTTCATCTCATGCATCAAAGCCCGTAGGTTGATTTCCAAGGGGTGTTTGTATCATCTTGTAAGAGTCAAAGATGTGGAGTCCAAAGTCCCTTCCATTGAGTCAGTTCCAGTTATGAATAAGTTTTTTGATGTCTTTCCAAATGACCTTCCTGGTGTTCCTCCCAAAAGAGAGATAAATTTTGGTATAGATCTCCTTCCCGACACCCAACCTATCTCCATTCCTCCTTACCATATGGCTCCAATAGAGTTGAAGGAGTTAAAGGAGCAATTGAAGGATTTATTAGACCGAACCAATCCCCTTGGGGTGCACCGGTGTTGTTTGTAAAGAAGAAAGATGGGTCACTTAGAATCTGCATTGACTACCAACAACTCAATAGGGTCACTATAAAGAATAAGTATCCTCTTCCAAGGATTGATGACTTGTTGACCAATTGCGAGGGGCTAGCTTTTTCTCTAAGATTGATCTTCCATCCGGGTACCATCAAGTGAGAGCGAGAGAGTGTGATATTCCCAAGACAGCCTTCTGTACTAGATATGGACATTATGAGTTTGTGATGATGTCCTTTGGGTTGACTAATGCACCGACCATCTTTATGGACCTAATAAATAGAGTCTTCAAGCCCTACCTTGATTCCTTCATTATGGTCTTCATTGATGATATTTTGATTTATTCTTATAGCAGGGAGGAGCATATGGGCCATTTAAGAGTTGTGTTGCAAACAATTGACTCAAAAGAAGGTGAAGTTTGTGTGGACCAATGAATGTGAGAAAAGCTTCCAAATATTGAAAGATAGACTTGTGTCTGCTCCTATATTATCTTTACCAGATGGACTTGAGGGTTTTGTTATGTATTGTAATGCATCTAGAGTTGGTTTGGGTTGTGTACTAATACAAAATGGTAAGGTTATAGCTTATGCTTCTAGGCAACTCAAAGTGCATGAAAGGAACTACCCTACCAATGATCTTGAATTAGCCTTCATAGTGTTTGCATTAAAGATTTGGCGACATTATTTGTATGGGTTGCATGTTGATATCTTCACCGATCATAACAGCCTTCAATATATTTTTACTCAAAAAGATCTTAACTTGAGATAAAAAAGGTGGCTAGAACTCCTTAAGGACTATGACATGAGTGTGCATTATCATTCGAGTAAGGCAAATATTATGGCGGATACTTTGAGTCGGGTGTCTATGGGTAGCCTAGATCATGTGGATGGTGGTGATAGGGAGATGGCTAGGAAGTTACATAGATTGACTAGATCGGGGATGACGTTGGAAGTTATGGGTGATGGTGTTGTTGTTGTTGATAGATCTATATCTTCTTTGATTGATGAGGTGATAGCTAAATAAGATCTAGACTCCTCCTTGCTTGAGTTGAAGACCTTGGTGAAAGAGGGCAAGATAGAGGTTTTCTCCTAAGGGGGAGATAGGGCCCTTAGATACCAAGGTAGGTTATGTGTGCCATGTGTTGATGGTTTGAGGGAGAGACTTCTTGATGAAGCCCATAATTCCACTTATTCTATCTACCTCGGCTCCACCAAAATGTATCGAGACTTGAGAGATATGTATTGGGGGGAGAGTCATGAAGAGAGATATTGCCAAATTTGTTTCTGGTTGCCATAGTTGTCAACAAGTCAAAGCCAAACATCAAAGGCTGGGTGGCCTAACCCAAGGCATAGAGATTCCTATTTGGAAATGGGAGGTGATTAGTATGGATTTTGTGATTGAGTTGCCCAAGACTAGAAGAGGTTTTGATTCCATATAGGTTGTGGTTGCTAGGATGACGAAATTGATTCACTTTTTACCGGTCAAGACTACATATGGGGTTGAGGAGTGTGCATGGTTGTACATCCATGAGTTAGTGAGGTTGTATGGGGTTCTTTTATCCATTATATTGGATCGTGGTGCACAATTTACTTCATACTTTTGGAGATCTTTTCGAAGGGGTCTTGATACCAAAGTTCACCTTAGTACGACCTTCCACCCTCAAACGGATGACCAAGCCGAAAGACAATTCAAACATTTGAAGATATGCTTAGGAATGGTGTCTTGGAGATTAAAGGTAGTTGGATGACCATCTTCCATTGATTGAGTTTGCCTACAACAATAGCTACCACTCTAGCATCGGTATGACTCCTTTTGAGGCTCTTTATGAGAGACGTTGTAGATCATCAGTGGGTTGGTTTGAGGTTGAAGAGGTGGCTTTATTGGGGCCGGATCTAGTTATGGATGCTCTTGAGAAGGTTAAGATGATTAGGGAAAGATTGAGGCCAACCCAAAGTCGTCAAAAATCCTATGCAATGTAAGAAGAAGAGACCTAGAATTCCAAGGGGTGATTGGGTTTATTTGAAGGTTTCTCTAATGAAAGGTATGGTCCGGTTTAGCAAAAAGGAGAAGTTGAGTCAAAGGTATATTGGTCCTTACGTTTATTTGAAGGTTTCTCAAATTAAAGGTGTAGTCCGTTTTTGCAATAAGGGGAAGTTAAGTCTAAGGGATGTTGGTCCTTATAAGATGATAAAGAGGGTTGGCAAGGTAGCTTATGAGTTGAGGTTGCCTAGTGAAATGAATTTGGTTCATCCGGTATTCTATATCTCTATGTTGAGGAAATGTGTTGGTGATCCTAATATCATTGTGACTCTTGAGGTTGTACATATTGTTAAAAATAACTTAACTTATTAGGAGGTTCCGGTTTAGATCTTGGATAGGCAAGTGAAGAGATTGAGAAACAAAGAGGTAGCATCCGTTAGGCAAGTAAAGAGATTTAGAAACAAGGAGGTAGCATCCATTAATGTCATTTGGAAGAACCAAGAAGTCTAAAGTGATACTTGGGTGATGGAAGTGGACATGCAAAAGCAGTACCCTTATCTCTTCCACTCCACTCAAGCCTAAGGTACTACTCCTAAGTTCCATATGTGACTTCAAGCCTTACATTTCAGCCCATATGTCATTTATATGCATTCATATTTAAGTTGGTAAGCTTATGATGATATTATACTTATGTTGAGAATTTGAAAATGGTGTTTTACATGTATGTTACATTCTTGTTGGGGTTGATTTGTTCATGATCACTCTTGTCTTGTACGTCTACATAATATGTCTTTTGTATGCTTTCGCAACCAAGGATGTGTATTCTTGTTGGGGTTGATTTGTTCATGATCACTCTTGTCTTGTACGTCTCTTTCACATTCAGGGACGAATGTTCCAAAGGGGAACATATTGAAACGACCCCAAAATGTGCCCATAAATGTGCCTTGGAATACCAAAAACTTTGATTTCTTTATATTTAAAAATTCATTCGTTATTTCGACAATTCAACTTCATATTTGTGATTAGGGGGTCCAAATTAGGTGAAAAGGGGTCTCGATTTAAGAGCAAAAGAATAGCAATTATAAATTTTTAAGTGGCAAATTCCAGTGAGCAGTACGCGTTTGCTTCGCGACGTGGCTTGGTCACATACCAGTACAATTTCAACCCCGCGTCCTCTTCGTGACGTGAAGATGTGTTTTTTGTCACCTGGCTATTTTTAAGTGAGGTCAAAAATATTCTAAGTGTTGGACCCAAATTTCCCAAATGTGTTTTTATCCATCTTAGTCAATTTTCACCCTCATATCTCCCAAAACATTTTCCAATACTCATTCAAATACTTAGTTATATTTTCACTCCCAAACTCAAGACCTCATCCGAATTTAAGGATTCTCTTCAAACTTCAAATCTCCATTGTCAACCTTCACCAAAGACTTCTCAAAAGCTAAGGTATGTGGTGTTGAACCATTGGGTCCTTTCGCCCATGGTGCCTAAACCCTCTTTTACTTAATATTGCATAATTTAAGTTGATTTTACATGTGGGTCTTGAATATTGAGAAATTTACTGCACAGTGATTTTAGTACATGAAAGTATGGTTGTTTTAGCATGTTTCGAACTTCAAATCTTGAATCTAATATTGAAATTGATGAGGGATTTTGATGTGAATGTCTTGGGGGTATTGCAAGGTGTTGAATAAAGGTTTTACCATTGATTTTCTTGCATGATTTTATCTCTAAATTGCATGCTCTTTTACCCCCATTACACCCCCAAGGTGTTTGATAAAATATCCAGTTATGGTTTCTTGAGGAATTGAAGGTCCAAAGCATGAGATATGATATGATTGATGTTATCATGATAAAATAATCTTATGTATATGTTTATCCTACATGAGATATTGCATTAGAGATTATAATGAATCCTATATAAAGTGTTGCATTAGACCATGCCCGATTTAGGGGAAATGAGCCGGATAACCTAGAATGAGGGTTAATACTCATCTCCACTAGGGTGATGGGGTGACATCGTCACTAACCTTGAATAAGGGTTAATACTCATCTCCACTTAGGTGATGGGGTGGCAACATCACCAATCTACCAAGGGGTTCATACCTTGGAAAGGGATGACGGAGAATGCTCATGTACCTAGGGGGCGAGGTGGCATCGTCATCAACCAAGAATGAGGGTTAATACTCATCTCCACCTAGGTGATGGGGTGGCAACCTCACCAACCTACCAAGAGGTTCATACCTTGGAAATATAGCTTGGTCTCTTCTACACATATGATATTCTATATGAGTATGATTTACTTAAGCATGTTTTACTTATGCATTGCTCATACATGCCATCTTGCTATAATATGTTTGTTGCTTGTTGTTAAGCATTTTGATTACTTCGTTATCTCTTGTTGCATTGCATTCCACATACTTAGTACATTTAAACGTACTAACAAGTACTCTTGCCTACATGATATCACCATGTAGGAACTGGTGCCCGAGTTGATCATCCTCCTCCTCCTCGACGTGGCTAGGCGGTGCTATTCTAAGCTTGTTGGTGAGTCCTCCATTTGGGGACTTTGGTTATGTTTTTTCCCTATTATCTATGTATTGAGACACTACTTATGTTAGATTTGACTATAAGGGTGAACCCGGTTACTTTGTCTGGCCCCTGCTCTTTCTATGTTTTAGAGATGTATGTTGGACAAGGTGTGTGCTATGTATGGGCTTGACTCTTGACTTTTGACTTCAATGTTTATGCAAGTTTCCCATAGTCCCATTACCCTTACTTATTTGTATATGTCTTTTGTATGCTTTCGCAACCAAGGATGTGTGACGATTTGCTAAGAGGCTTGTTTGGGGTTCCTTCGGGTTCCCCATTCGCCGTATCATATCTAAGCCTTAGGCTTGGATCGTGACACAGTCCGAAGCAGAACTTTCTTAGAACATTGTTTAAAGTTAATAGGGAAATAAAGGAGTCAGATGTCTGTTTAGAATATTTGTGTCCATTCGGACCTAAGGGTGTGACTTAGTAGTCAATCAAGAGGGATGGTGACCAATTGTGTTCAAATCCTAACATAGGCAGAAGTGTTGATATCTTCCCATCCACCTAAGTTACCTGTGTTGGTAGGAGACTAAGAGGAAACAAGTACCTAATGGAATAGTCGAAGCGTGTGTAAATTGGTCCAGGCTCTGCCATTATTTAAAGGAAGAGTTTTTGGGCTCATCAGCAATTAAGGATTCAATATAGATTAACCGCTCATTCAAGTCCTATTTACATTTTAAAGTTAATTTGGTATGATTGATAAAAGATAGTAACTTATTTCAAAAATAATTTTAAAATGAGTTTATCCTATTATTAGAATAGACATGTGGAATAATTTATGCATCCTTGGAGTTAATTTGATGAATGAAAGACAACTTATTTTAAAAATAATTTTAGAATGAATTTATCCTTTTTTTAATCAGGATAAACTTGCAAGATAACCTACACACATTTAAAATAAATTTGGTATAATGGAGAAAAGATCATTTATTTTAAAAATATTTTTAAAATGTGTTTACCCTATTTTTGGCCTAGATAGATTTGTGGGATGATTTACGCACCCTTAAAACTAATTTGATTTGATGGATAAAATATAATTTATTATAAAAATAATTTTAAAATAAGTTTATCCAACTTTGATCTGGATAAACTTGTATGATAACTTACACACTCCTAAAATCAATTGGTACGATGGATAAATGATAATCTATTTTTTTTAAAAATTAAAACAAGTTTATCCTATTTTTGATCAAGATAAACTTGTGGGATAGCTTATGCACCATTAAAATTAATTTGTTACGATAGATACGAGATAATTTATTTCAAAAATAATTTTAAAATAAGCGACACTATTTTTTATCAACAAAAATTTGAGGGATAACTTATGCACTTTTAAAAATGGTGTAGGAGAAATTAATCACATCATGAAAAATACATCTATTGCTGCATCTATGTTGGCCTACTTTGTAAATAATATATTGATGTAATTAGCACTCCTTAGCTATCTCATTTCAACATCCAATAGTATAACATTCACATGTATATATGAACAATATATTTGGCAACTAAGGTATGTTCAATGATTAGATCATTTATATTGCATAATTTTAAGTTTCTACTAAGATTTTACGTTGGGTCCATGCCATACTAATCTAGTTTCTATTATATAGAAGAGCCAAACGAAAGACGACCAATGACATTTTAGTAATTTTAACTTTATTTAAGGGTAAAATAATTATTGTATTTTTAATGGTCAAAACAAAAATCTAAAATAATCTGTTTATATCCTTACTTTTGTTATGTGCCCATAATGATATTTTTGTAATTGTGTTAAAATGAATTTTGACTTTATTTAAGGACAAAAATAATGATTGTATAGTGGTCAAAATAAAAATCTAGAACAATCCATTATCCATACATATTATTACTTGGAAAAATTTTATAAGTAGCATTTATGAGATAAAAATTTCAAGTTATGGCAACATTTTTTTTTTCTTTCCAATTTTAACAGAAACAATATCAGCCTAAAACCCTAGTTTAGCCTATTTTCACCATCTTTATGGCCTCGTCGGCCAGGTGGAAGGCTGCTGACCGAGGCGGATCGACCACTGGATTTAGCAGCAGCAGGATCAGGCATCAAAAGAAGTTATGCAGAATTATTACAACCCCAGGCGAATGCATATGCTCTTTTACCTATGAAGCAGATCACGTACTTATATGGGGAGCCTAGACTTGTCTGGGAGGAGGAGAAAGTCACACAGATGATTGCCAATGAACAACTGGAATTTGCAGTGGTAGGCAAATTCTCCTATGGATGACCTGAAATACAAGTATTGAGGAGATTAATATCACTACAATGTGAATTGAAGGGAGAAGTAAATATAGGGCTATTGAGCAATAGATAGATACTAATCAGAGCCTCTAGAATGGAAGATTATGTGCACCTGTTGTCAATATCTATATTTTATGTTGCGCATCAGAATTGGAACTACCCAATGTGTACGTTGAAGTTGGATCCATTGTTCAATCCAGAGGCGGAGACAACTATTGCGGTAACATGGATCTCGCTATCGTCCTTGCCATCGAACTTCTTTGGGAAGGAGCCCATATTCTCAATTGCAGCGGCAGTTGGCAAGCCTCTATAGGTAGATACGACCGCGTCTAACAAGATGAGACCAAGCTGTGCTAGAGTTAAAGTTGAAGTGGACCTGATGAAAGAACACCCAAAAAGAGTTAATGTTGGTATCAAGAAAAAGATGGGGGAGATTATAGACAAGTGGATTCAGATTAGATATGATTATCTCCCAAAATATTGTACAACTTGTAAGTTGTAAGGGAATAATGAAGAAGAGTCCTTTGTTCTACATCCGGAATTATTTGAGGATAGCAAGAAAGAAGAAAGCAAGGAGGAGAAGGATAAGAAGGCAGATACTGAAATAATCCCAGATAAAGAAGTGGACAAGGATAATAAAAAAAGGTGCAGGGTTTCAAAAACCTAGACAAAGGAATGGTGGAGGTAAATGGAGAGGAAATACCAGGGGGATTTGCTCAAAGATGGGATCCAAGACTAAGAAAAGAAGTTGTAATGGTGGAGAACAAATTCCAGGCTTTGGAGGGGGACAAGGTTGAGAAGGCAGGCCAAGAGGCTCAAAAGGCCAATATGGTGGAGGTAAAGCAACCAAACACCAAACAATAGGTAGAGAAGAGATTTGCAAAGGATGGTGAGGACAAAAGGGAATATAGATAATGCAAAGGAGGGGAAACAATAGGGGGATAACACATCACCAGGAAAGTCTGCAACACCAAAGGTTACTGAGAGGACTGACAGTGTGGATAGCTTTAAGGCAGCCAAAAATTCACAGCCCATCAAAGCTGCAAGGGATGAAAGAAAAAATGTAATTCATGTTGAGGAGGATAATTTATCCACTACAAGGAATCAAAATCATGGAGGTACTCGAAAAGCAGACAGTAATGAAGGGGGTGAATATGAGATTAATTCGGTGATCAAGGCATACAATCAACCTATTGACCTGGTGCAACAATTAGAGGAGCAGTCCAGTAATACAAAAATAAAGGAGCAAGCAGATGAGGGAGGGGGTGAAAGTGTGGAGATGGAAGAAGAAGACATTCAATCTAATATCACTAATATTTCAAAGAGTGGTGATCTCTCACCTAGAAACATTAGGGATCTTAAGAAGGATAAGAGGAAAGGCAAACCTACAGGCCCTAAAGGTAGTCAAATCCAAACAAGGAGAACTTCTGCTTAACCTACAAAAAGTAAATGATGATCAAAATCTACTGTTTTAGAATGTTAGGTCAGTACAAACCCAGAATGCTTTTGGGAGGGTAGTAGACCTAAGGAGAAGACATCATTACTCATATATTTCGCTTATGGAACCTTTCATAGGCCTCAAGAATTAGAGGAATATAGAAGAAGAATCAGAATGGAATATGCAATGGTGAATTGTTCTGGTAAACTCTGGGTCTTTTAGGAAGCTGATTGGAATGGGGAAGTAGTGGCTAACTCCATTCAGCAACTTACAATAAAATTCAAACATCAGGTAAATCAGAAAGAAGTGATGATCACTGCTGTATATGCTAGATACATGGTTATTGATAGGCTGGAATTATGGAAAGAGCTGGAACAGATTGCAAATTAGGCTCACTGTCCTTGGGTGATTGGGGTGATTTTAATGTAATCCTGTCAGAAGAAGAAAAGTTGGGTGGCCTCCCAGTGACCACATTGGAAACCACTGACTTTGCTCAGTGTATCAGCAACTGTGCATTGTTAGAATTCCCATTTACTGGCAGTATCTTCACATGGTGGAATGGGAGAACAGCTGAGGATAGTCTGTTTAAGAGATTGGATAGAGTGATGGGGAATGATCAATTTTGGATGGAATGCAACCAAAGTGAAGTGTATCACCTGGTCAAGGATGGATCTGACTATTCCCCCTTACAGGTTGTATGTAAATCAGGGGAGTCTGTGATAAGAAAACCCTTTAGGTTTTTGAATTTCTGGACCAGGCACTATACCTTTAAAGATGTGGTCAGACAGTCTTGGGAGTTGTCCTGTGAAGGTCATCCTTTCAAGATTATGCATGATAAGCTGAAGAGGTTAAAATCAGTTATGGTTACTTGGAGCAGGGCCATCTATGGTGATTTTTTTAAAAAGATTTCCACCATGGAGGACATTGTCCCGATGAAAGAGACTCAATTGGAGCTGGACCCTAGTGAGGATAATAGATCCCAGCTCAAAAAGGCATAGGCAGAGATGAGGAGGCTTGCAAGAATTGAGGAAGAGTATTGGAAGCAGAAAGCTGGAATAAACTGGTTTAAGGATGGGGACAAGAACTCTAAATTCTTTCACTCCTATGTTAAGGGTAGAAGAAAGAAGTTGGAATTATTGTAGATTGAGGATGCTCAGGGGAGGTTGCTAGAATCATCTGAGGACATAGGGGAAGAGGTTGTGAGGATTTTTCAGAACCAATTCACAGAAAATAATGACAATGCAAACTTTGATGCCCTAAACAATATCCCTTTACTAATAAGTGAAGTTTATAGGGAGATGATGGAAAGAGGGCCAAAAGAAGAGGAAATCAGAGATGTAGTATTTGATCTAAACAAGGATAGCACATGTGGGATGAATTGTTTCTCAGGTGAATTTTATCAGGCTTACTAGGACATCACTAAGGAGGATGTGATCAATGTGGTAAGAGCATTCTTTTGTAGGGCAGAGATGCCTAGATATTTCACTCATACTACATTGGTCTTGATCCCTAAAAAAGAAGTTCTCAAGAATTTCAATGACCTCAGACCTATAATTCTAAGAACTTTCATGAATAAAATTATATCTAAGGTCATACAGGGAAGAATGGACAAGGTGCTTCATAAGATTATATCTACCAATCAGACAGGATTCATGAAGGGAAGAAACATCACAGAAAATATCCTTTTGGCTCAGGAAATTATAAAGGATATAAATAAAAGAGTCATAATATGGTGGTGAAGCTGGATATGACAAAAGAATATGATAGAGTATCATGGATGTACCTCACTATGGTGATGAGAAGGTTTGGATTTGGGGAAAGATTAATTGATATGGTATGAAGGCTAATTTCCAATAATTGGTACTCTATACTGATCAATGGTCAATCCTATGGTTTTTTCCAATCCTCTAGAGCAGTCAAGCAGGATGACCCCCTGTCCCCACTCTATTTATAATATTTACAGAGATGCTTTCTAGATCTCTCAACAAGCTATCGGAGGATGAAACTTTTGTTAGATTTGGGCTGCCTAAGTGGAGTGAGAGAATCAATCATCTATCGTATGCAGATGATACTATTCTCTTTTGCTTAGCACATAGGAAGTCAGTGATGAAGATGGTTCAGGTACTTAAAGATTATGAGAAGATCTCTGGACAACTAATTAATTTGTCCAAAAGCTTTATATACCTTCATAAGAAAACACCAGTTGCTGTGGGTAGAAGATTGAGGAGATGGACAGGTATTGCTAGGGCCAGTTTCCTTTTACTTATTTGGGGTGTCCCATATTTTATGGGAGAAGAAGAAAGAACATTTTGAAGCACTGATCAGAAATATCACAAGAAGAATACTGTCTTGAAAGAGTAGGTTATTAACTATAGGGGGTAAGTACATTCTTTTCAGGCATATTTTACAGTCAATTCCTATTTATCAGTTATCAACTATGAATCCTCCAAAAGGCATGATAAAGGCCATTCATAGAATCATAGATAAATTCTTTTGGGAGGATCTTGGAGAAACTAGGGGTAAGCACTGGATTGCTTGTGATAGATTGTGCTTCCCACAGGTGGAAGGAGGGATTGGATTTAGATCACTACAGCATAGGGTGGATGCCCTCTTTGCCAAGCTTTGATGGAGATTCAAGACTTCAATTGACTCTTTATGGGGTTCTTTTATGTGGAATAAATATTGCAAAAAACTATATCCTGTGATAGCTAAAGGGTTGGGGGCCTCTCATGTTTGGAGAAAAATGGTACAAGTTAGAGAGGAAGTTGAGCATAACATATGGTGGCAGATCAAATCAGGGAGGAAAAGTTTTTGGTTTGACAACTGGACTATGTTAGGGGCTTTGTACTATATTATTGCTGATAACATATCAGAAGAAGAGGTGGAGGTTAAGGAGTTTATAAATGCAGGGCAGTGGGACGGACAGAGGCTTCCAAGGTATATCCAGATGAAGACATTGTCACATATATTTGTTAAGACATTACCCCTCCCCCTTGTAGTGAAGAAAGTGGGGATAAGGCCTGGTAGATGGGAACTCCTGGGGGAAAATTCTCAGTAAAATCAGCTTGGGAATTATTGAGGGTAAAAAACCACCCAAGAGAGGTGGAAAAGCAGTTATGGATCAAAGGACTATCATTTAAGATCAACTTCTTCTTTTGGAAAGCATGGAATGGTAGGATTTCCACTGATGACAATCTCAGAAGAATGAGGTTTAGCATAGTATCTAAGTGTTGGTGTTGTGCAGGAAATACACAAGAAACCATGCATCATTTGTTCCTAACAACACCAATAACTTAT